>JBBPTT010000003.1:0-88041 GCA_038094175.1 Boletellus aff. lepidospora
TGCACGTGCACGAGGGTCAGATCGAGATGGCAAAAGAAAACGAAAAAAAAAAAAACGCATGGGGTCGTCGTCGTCGTCGTCGCACTCCCCGAGCAACGGGCGCGTGTGTGTGTGGGGAGAAGGACCCGTCCACGCGTCCGAGGAGTCCCAGGTGCACCGGGTGACGCTCCTGGGTAGCGTTTCCGTCCCCGAATGCCGGTCCCTCCCCTCCCCTCCCCGCTTCTCCGAGTTCGTCGGTGTCACGGACACGCGGCGTGGAGCCGCATTGCGCGAACGCTGCCGTTCGCGATGCGCCGTCCCAAAGGGCGAGTGCGACCGAGAGCCGACGCGGCGTGCTGGCGCCACGCCTCGGACGCAGGACCATACCAACCCCGTCGACGCGTTCGCGCGGGCACGCCGTTTTGGGGGACGTGGATGCCCCACAGTCATTCCCCCGTCGATGACGTTGTGCGCTGGTGCGCCGCGCGATCATCGACGCCGGCGTTCTGGTGACGCCTGACGGGGCCGCGGCCGGGGTGGTGGTGGTGGTGGTGGTGGTATCGAGATTCGAGGACGGGGCTCCGGTTGCAAACGCAGGGTGGGTTTGATCTCAGATCCCTGTTCGAGCAGGGGCGTCGTCGTCCCCGTCAAACGATCCTCCAGCGGATTCGCTATCGGTCACGCTGACCTTGGGTTCGCCGGGTTGTGTGCGTGCCATGTGTCACGGCGGTAGGGGGGTCGGTTTGTGTGGAAAAGCGTGCAGATGTTCCTCGACGAGCTTGGTAACGACGTCCAGCGTTGTCGTTCACCACGAAAAAGGAGTCGGGCTCGGGCATGGGTGGCGTCCCGAGCGTCTTTGACGCACAAACGCGCCATCGAATCACGCGCGGGGATGTCTTCACGTGACGCCCAGGTCATCACCTGACTCCAAGCGCGGACATTCACCGTCTGCTGCCGGTCTGTGTGAACAGCCCGTCGAGTTGTTCGTTGCCCTAGTCACGGCCGCGTGTGTTCAGCACTGCCAGGAAAAAAAAGACGAGGCAATTCACGTCGTGGACAGAACAAGGAGACAGGATCCCATGGGCATCGAGGTGAACAAGCGACGCATGTCGTGGACCAGCCCAGCTGGGCCGTGCACCGACAGGACGAGGCGCCGGTTGATCCATCCACCCCCTGGCGTGCCCAATCTGTATGACACAGACACATGGCTGCCCAGAGTCTCGTTGGCAGGTTCACCGGCCGCACCCGGACGCAAGGCTCTCTTGACCGAGTACCATGAAGCCAATCGAAAACCCAGCTTTGTGTGTTCGGGTCCTACCAGGTTCTCCCGTTCTATTGTCACTATGAACAGATCGACGAGGGACATGTCCGTCCCTCGACTTCACCAACTACCTTGTTGACAAGGGGGGGAGAATTGTAGACGTGGGACTACTTTACCGCCTTTATCAAAAATTACTAATACTCGTCGCTCGTCGAACATTAGTCTTTCTGCAGTTACAGATATCACTGTGCACCCTGACGACAGGCGCACAACAATACGAACGCCCGGCTCTAGTCGTTGCTGGCGACGATGAGTTCCTCCAGGTTCTCGGCGTCCATTCCAGGTACTCTCGGCACGATCCGGTATCGGAACGGGAGAGGTTGTCTGTCAACACCGTCAGTCATGCCTAGCAGCACAGATAGACATGCTCCGGGTCGTCCACCACTCACATTGTGACGCCGGTGGAAAACTTGAGTTCCACCGGGATCTCGACGCCGTTCTCGTCCAGTGGCTTCAAGATCGTGTACACCGCCAAGAACTTCGCAATCACAGACCACACCGATGCGTCTGCGAAGTGTCTCCCGACGCAGATCCGTCGACCAAATCCGAACACAATATGGTCCATTCCATCGGGTTTGAGGGATCCATCCTCATTGAGAAACCGTTCCGGGAAAAAGAGGTGTGGGTTCGGATACCTGGATTCGTCGTGCGCCATTGCCCTAACAGAACAGATCATCAGCTATCGGATCGGGGCGGACAAGGATGCACCGACCAAAGGTTCGCGACAACAATAGCACCTTGTTGCGGTATCAATACGCATTTGGTGTCACGATGAGGATTCAAATTATTTACCTTTGGGTATGTGGAAACCAGCATAAGTATCATCATCTAGGGTGGCATGAGGAACCGCTGTGTACGTTGGAGATCAACGGAAATCGGTGGATCGATGAAAACCACGCACACAAAGGAACCGGAGTACTAAACCTGAGTACTTCACGAAAAACGGCGTCGACGTAGGGCAGTGACAGTCGATCGTCGGATAACGGTAACCTCGTCCTGCCAACTACAGCGTCGATTTGTGCTTGAGCCTTTTCTTGTACAGCCGGATTGGCCATCATCAAAAGGAAGAACGTCATAAGGACAGAATCCGACTGTTTTCAGAGGTCTACCGTCAGCCATCAAACTATTCAACGTCAGAGTCACTCACCGTGTCTGAGGCGGCTAGGAGAGTGGAAAATAGTGATAAATCAAGTTTAACCATGCATACAAAATGGCATACCTATAAAGGCGGTTGCCGCCGCCTCTTTGAGAGCGTTCATCCACGGTTTGTCGGGTGGTGTCCCCTTTTCTTCCATGATTTGCAGTGCTTGGTGTACCATCGACACTCCACCTGACTTTGCACATGTTCGAGGCATGTATGAGATGGATCACGTCGACTTACGGTATCTTGCAAACAGCGAGCAAACGGCTGCTCGAGGTATTGCACTGAGAACGTCTTGGCATCCTCCATCTTCCTCTTGAACGACATGCCAGGCAACCATGAAGGCAGTTTTAGTACTAGAAAAAGGCTGAAAATCCGTACAATAAAATAGGAATGCAGATCACTCACACGCTGGAATGGCATCAACGACGATCGCCACCTGGGGAGTCACGAGCTGCACAACGGTTTCGAGCACTTTGGCAACCGTTTCAAATGTGTCGTCCTTCTCAGGTGGAGGAGGAGGACGATAGTCGTATACGCTACCCAAAATCGCAGAGGCCGTGTACCTGAATCCTGCGTTCAGTTGTTCCCAGGATACCACTAATTCCAATCACGTACTCGAAGACGTGTTCACCTAGTTTTGTCGGATCATCGAGCAGCCGTCGGAGCAGCTGACATGCCCTCTGGTGGAGGATAGGCTGAAATCTGGGCACCGCATCGACCCGGAAAGACTGATGGAAGAGCCGCCGATGCAGTCGCCACCTATCGCCGTATCGCAACATAATGGAGTTGAACCCGATCCCACATCTAGAAAGGTGAGTTGAGATTGGAAGCGTATTGCAGGAACGAAGAACCGACAAATCATTGGTGACGAGATAGGGTCGATCTGAATAGTTGCCCGATCGATTTTCGAGCAGGTCCTTTGCGACCTTTTCCGAATTAATGATAATCATGTCCTTCCCGAAGAGTCGTGAATAAACAAGGTCGCCTACAGGTGATGTATGAAGAGATGGCGTACAGTTAACCGTGATTCGACTTACCGTATACTTTGGACCAATCGCTGTAGGTCAGCCATGGCGACTTTGCATCAATGCCAAGGACGTTCCCAATCCATGGTAGCCTGCGAGGACCAGGAGGCAATGGAAGAGACCGTCGATATTTCAGATTCTTATGATATCGTTGAAAAAGAAATAGAGTCGCGATCCATCCCAAGGTCAAGGCATACGCGGTTGCGGTCGTCCAGGTAGACATTTAAGGTGAGGAATGGCAGCGAGTATCTGTCATGTGGAACGTTACCTTTTTATGAGAGAGGGTGATCGCACTTGTGTCATATCTTGAAGGGGATATTCGAGGTAAGCGATCAAGTGATTGGATTCGTAACATGTTTCAAACGCCACCCACATACCCGTTAGCCTGTCCGGTTGCTGCAGGAGGCTTACCGATCCATGATGTCTATTAGTAGAGCCTTGGAGGTTTCAAAGCATAGCTGCAACATGCAGTGGCCAGATACATACCTAATGGCGATGGGGAGTGACCGCCGCAGTCCATATTTCTCCAAATAATATCCCGGGATCCTAAACACTGAAGCATGCTACTAAGCTTGCGAGCCCAGGGCGATCAGTGCAGAACCATGCCCATGCTACCTTTTTTCGCGCAGGCTACCTGTTGAGGGACAAGAAGCATGTTGACAAGCGTGATGCACGTGCAAGCTCGCCAGCGTACAATCAGCGTAGCTTCGTCGTGGTCTCGTATATGGCGTGTGTAACTGGACTGCACGGCGTCCACGCGTCCAAGCACCATCCCCTTTCAGTCTCTTCGTGACTTCTTATTCAGTTGCACCGTTGTATCCTTCGTTCCATCTAATATTTAGACCATGTAACCGCATCCGATGAACCGCACTTCCCTCTCCATCTTGTTTACGCCGAGTCTCTGCCTGAACCTGCCTCCAGAATTAATATTGGCGACGAGCGACACTGTCCGCCCGTGTCAATGGCTTCTTACTCACATCAACACATACTTTCCCCTTGCGGCTTTGTCTCACAATTCCCTTCCGAAATCGCAATCTCCCCGTCGACGCCGTGGTCTCACGTATGCCGTGAGCGCCCCCAGACCTAAATCCGATTCAATTTCGCGACGATCCACCAAGACGTGCTTTCCCCTGTTAAAACCAATGAATTGAGACTTGCATGGGTAACCTGGTTGGAAAGACACTTTGAACCGTGTGCCAAGAGCCTGGGGTTGAAAGAACGAGTCATGATCCGCGGGAGAAAAGTTGAAAGGCCCCTACGGGCGACATGGAAAGCAAGAGTGCACGTGCAATCACATTTGAATAGTAAACCAAAAATATGATGTCATGCGAGCATTGCACCAGAAATTATCAATCAAAGGCAGAGTGAGAATCACGTGTGGCATGGGGACGAAAAACAAGACCCCCGCAACAATTCCATTCCCGTAACGGCTCTGCTGGTCCCAGCTGAAAAAGTTTAAGCATCCTATATATCACTTCAACAAGGACAACACAGAAAGCCCACTGCCTTCGTTGGACACCGTGTCTTCTGCCACTTGATACTTATACCCGCTCTAGAAAATGTGGCCAAACACACCCACTGTGATCATGCCAGTAACGAAACCCTTCAACACAAGGATGCGTCGATCAGCTCTCTTCCAATCTAGTGAGAACTCCCAGTAGACTTCCAGGCTCTTCGGGAGGTTATCCTGGTGACAGGATGTCAATTTGCTGAGAGTGTCGGCGGTTGTCGGTTCATGTCGTCCAGCCATAATTACGCAATCGGGACCAGCGTGACGGAATCCTTGCTCGACACTACTTGAGGCTGGAGTACATGACAGACCCCAAAGATATCAGGCCGTTGGACAGTTCATCCAGGACTAACACGTTTCACCAAGCTGGGGCAGCCAAGGATGCTTGCAAGAAAATCGGGACAGTGAGCCATGATGAAAAAACATGATTGAGAAGTATGGCAGCAACCCCTGGCCTTCGTAGCGATCTGCTGTAAGAAATCCGTCCCTTATGATTTGGATCAAGACAAGGTGATCCCTCCGTCTATCGAGAGCTATGCAACACGTATTGAGCATGCCAGAATGCCCGCAAGCGAGATAAACGGGGCTGACAGAAATTGAGACTCACGCATTGACCTGCCAAGTTCCATGTAAGCAGGCAGAAACGATGATAGATAGTGAGCTTGCCAGTTATCAAGCCTGCATCCTTCGAGGCGAGGTAGCTCACAAGGCCTCCGACCTCCTCCGGCTGACTGGCGCGTTTGATAGATCGTGCGCGCGCGCACTACCGGCGATCTGAGTGGTGACACGGGCACGACTGTCGAGAAACAAGGCTTACGATGGTGAACAAGTCGGCCAACTCGGGATCCGCATCTGCTAGCAACTTGCCACCAGCGGACACTAGACTGGCCGCTGTCTCCACTCAGTCCTACTTCAGGGTCAAATATAACGCTCAGACCTACACATAGGTGTATCAGTCCGGCCCGGAGCGTAGCAATTTACTGTGATGTTGTGATGACCAAGCTCCAAGGCTGGTGTGGTCATAAACGCAATCGAGAATGCGAGACAAGGTTCAAATCTCACCAGCAGCCTGTGTAAGGCCTATGACGGCAAACTTGCTTGCAGAATACGCTGGAGTCAACGGTAGGGCCGACTTCCCAGTGGTGGACGTCGCGCCGATAATCCGACCACCACGCCCTTGTTTTATCAACTGTCTTGCAGCATACTTGTAGCACAAGAAAGTCCCGCGTGCATTGATGGCCATGATTCGTTCCCAGGCAGCTAATTCGGCTGGCGCTCGTCATATTAACACAGGCTGCACAAAACGTTACAAGGCTGACTCACTGGTAACCAGAGATGTAAAATGAGCAGTGCCTGCGTTCGCCACCATCTACAAGGGAGGGATTTCAACGAACACCTGATCGGGTTGTAGTGTGTATGCTCACAACATCCAGGCCCCCGAGTTCCTTGGAAACCTCTTCAACTATCGCTTTCACTTCCTCCTCGATGCTCACATCCCCGGGCACCAGGAGTGTCCTCCGGCCGATCTTCTCGATGTCGTTCGCAACAGCGCGCAGCTGATCACGTTTGGACGGAATATCGTTCACAGCGATATCGAACCCATCCTCTGCAAGACGGAGTGCGACACCACGTCCAATACCCTGTGCTGCTCCGGTGACGAGAGCAACTCCCTTGACTGTAGGCATGTGGCGCTTGAGCACGGGTGTAGAAAGTGTTCAGTGTTGTGGCTACGCGGTTGATCTTATGCCACCGTGATAACGGTAGGCCGTGAGTTGCATCAAGGAAGACGAGCGGACCCGTACGTTCCGCCTGGCGCGTCGTGAATGAATAAGGAGACAAGATTCCACGACCGTTTCCGGCACCATCGACGACGGTCAAGGTGAACGAGTTACGCATGTCGTGGACTAGCCCAGTGGCCGCGCACCGACAGGACAAAGTGTACAACGTCGTTGAATTGGCCTTTCCGAACATCGGAGTGTCCAAGGTGGGGGACAACCCTGAATCGAATTTTCCGGACGTCCGGCGGTCCAGCACTGTACCTATACTTGTACAAGTGGTCAAACAATAAAATAAAATAAAATAATTCGTCGCAACCAACGAGAGATAGCGGGCCGTCGTCGGACCGGTAGGTTTCGAGTTCCACTAGGACCTAGCTGTGTCCAAGTATAATATGGCTCCCCATTGGCCATACTTGGCCGACCCGCCTACTTCTTTGCTGAGCTGCGACTCACGAAAACTGCGAAAGGCACAAATAAGGAAGCAGTTGTTTGCTTGAGGTAGTACGAACAAATCGGCAACTGCCCCTCGATTTCACAATTACAAATAATGTGACCGAGTAGGACCCCGACGGGAGGCGAACAATACAAACGCCCTACCCTAGTCGTTGCTGGCGACGATGAGTTCCTCCAGTTTCTCGGCGTCCATTCCAGGTACTCTCGGCACAATCCGGTATCGGAACGGGAGAGGTTGTCTGTCAACACCGTCAGTCATGCCTAGCAGCACAGATAGACATGCTCCGAGTCGTCCACCACTCACACTGTGACGCCGGTGGAAAACTTGAGTTCCACCGGGATCTCGACGCCGTTCTCGTCCAGTGGCTTCAAAATCGTGTACACCGCCAAGAACTTCGCAATCACAGACCACACCGATGCGTCTGCGAAATGTCTCCCGACACAATTCCGTCGACCAAATCCGAACACAATATGGTCCATTCCATCGGGTTTGAGGGATCCATCCTCATTGAGAAACCGTTCCGGGAAAAAGAGGTGTGGGTTCGGATACCTGGATTCGTCGTGCGCCATCGCCCTAACAGAACAGATCGTCAGCTATCGAATCAGGGTGGACAGGGATACACCGACCAAAGGTTCGTGAGAACAATAGCACCTTGTTGCGGTATCAACACGCATTTGGTGTCACGATGAGGATTCAAACTATTTACCTTTGGGTATGTGGAAACCAGCATAAGTATCATCATCTAGGGTGGCATGAGGAACCGCTGTGCATGTTGGAGGTCAACAGAGGTCGGCGGATCGATGAGAACCACTCACACAGAGGAACCGCGGGGCTGAACCTGAGTACTTCACGAAAAACGGCGTCGACGTAGGGCAGTGTCGGTCGATCTTCAGGTAATGGTAACCGCGTCCTGCCGACTACAGCATCGATCTGTGCTTGAGCTTTTTCTTGTACAGCCGGATTGGCCATTATCAAAAGGAAGAACGTCATAAGGACAGAATCCGACTGTTTTCAGAGGTCTACCGTCAGTCATCAAACTATTCAACGTCAGAGTCGCTCACCGTCTCTGAAGCGGCTAGGAAAGCGGGAAACAGTGGTGAATAAAGATTTAACCACGCATACAAAATGGCATACCCAGAAAAGCGGTTGCCGCCACATCTTTGAGAGCGTTCATCCACGGTTTGTCGGGTGGTGTCCCCTTTTCTTCCATGATTTGCAGTGCTTGGTGCACCATCGACACTCCACCTGACTTTGCACATGTTCGAGGCATGTATGAGATAGATCACGTCGACTTACGGTATCTTGTAAACAGCGAGCAAACGGCTGCTCGACGTATTGTCCTGAAAATTTCTTGGCATCCTCCATCTTCCTCTTGAACGACATGCCAGGCAACCATGAAGGCAGCTTGAGCACTAGAAAAGGGCTGAAAACTCGTATAATAACGCAGAAGCGCAAATTACTCACACGCTGGAACGGTTTCAACAACGATCGCCACCTGGGGAGTTATGACCTGCGTCAGGATTTCAAGCACTTTGATAACCGTATCGAATATCTCGTCCTTCTCAGCTGGAGGAGGATGATAATCGTATACGCTACCCAAAATTACAGAGGCTGTGTACCTGAATCCTGCGTTCAGTTGTTCTCGAGACACCACTGATTCGAATCACGTACTCGAAGACGTGTTCACCTAGTTTTGTCGGGTCATCGAGCAGCCGTCGGAGCAGCTGACATGTTCTGTCATGGAGGATGGGCAGAAATCTGGGCACTGCATCGACCCGGAAAGACTGGTGGAAGAGCCGCCGATGCACTCGCCACCTATCGCCGTATCGCAACATCACGGAGTTGAACCCGATCCCACATCTAGAAAGGTGAACTGAGATTTGCAGCATGTTTCAAGAACGAAGAACCGACAAATCATTGGTGACGAGATGGGGTCGATCTGAATAGTTGCCCGATCGATTTTCGAGCAGGTCCTTTGCGACCTTTTCCGAATTAATGACAATTATGTCCCTCCCCAAGAGTCGTAAATGGACAGGGTCACCTACAGGTGATATATGAGTAGATGGCGTACAGTTAACCGTGAGTCGACTTACCATATACTTTGGACCAATCGCTGTAGGTCAGCCATGGCGACTTCGCATCAACGCCAAAGATGTTCCCAATCCACGGTAACCCGCGAGGACCAGGAGGCGATGGAAGAGTGTGTCGATATTTCAGATTCTTATGATATCGTTGAAAAAGAAATAGAGTCGCGATCCATCCAAAGGTCAAGGCATACGTGGTTGCGGTCGTCCAGGTAGACATTCAATGTGGGGAATGGCAGCGAGTATCTATCATGTGGGATGTTACCTCTTTATGAGAGAGGGTGGCCGCACTTGTCTCATATCTTGAACATACACGGGATAAGCGATTGAGTCATAGAAATATGGCCATGTTTCAGCGCCACTGACATAAGCGTTAGCCTATACCTCATTCATTGATCAGCAGCTGAGGGAGACATGCCAGTTCATGATATCCATCAGTAGAACCTTGGCGGTTTCAAAGCATGACTGCGACATGTCATGTCCAGATACCTAGTGGCAGTGGGAATGCGCCGCCACGGTCCACATTTTTCAAAATGCATATCCTGGGATCCTAAACACTGAAGCATGCTAGCTTGCAGGCCCAAGGCGACCAGTGCAGAATCATACCTATGCTACATCTTTCCGCGCAGGCTACCCGTTGAGGGACAGGAAGCACGTTGAAAAGCGCGATGCACACGCAAGCTCGCCAGCGTAGACTTTGTCATGGTCTCACATATGCCGTGACTCCGCTCCCAGGCCTAAATTCAGTTAAATTTCGTGACACACCACCAAAAAGTGCCTCTCCCTGCTAAAACCAAAGAATTACATAAGGTTTGCATGGGTGACCTGGTTGGAAAGGCGCTTTAGGCCCTGTGTCAGCTTGGGATTGAACGAACGAGTTATGATCCGCGGTAGGAAAGTTGAAAGGCCCCTACGAGCAACATAGAAAGCAAGAGTGCATATGCAATCACATTTGAATAGTAGACCGAAATATCATGCCATAGGGTGCGTTGCGCAGGAAATTATCAACCAAAAGGCGGAGTGAGAAGGACCAGTGTCACTAGGGTGTGCATAAGGACGAAAAACAAGACTCTCGCAACGATGCCCGTAATCGGACTCTGCCGGTCCCAGCTGAGAAAGTTTGAGCATCCTACATACTATCACTTCAACGACAACACAGAAAACCCACTGCCTTCATCTTGTCTTTGGCCAGGTCCTACTTGATGTTTATGCCCGCTCTAGAAAACATGGCCAAACACATCCACTGTGATCGCGCCAGCAATGAAACCCTTCAACACAAGGATGCGTCGATCAGCTCTCTTACAATCTGGTGATATTTCTTCATAAGTCCTTCAGGCTTCACGGAAGGTTATCCCGGTGACAGGGCATTCCTCAAGGAGAGGACAAGGTATGAATTCGTGGAGTGTGTCGATTGTTGGTTCACGTCATCCAACCATAATTACGCAATCGGGACCAGCGTGACGGACTCCCTGCTCGGCACCGCTTGAGGCGTGAGTGCATGATAGACCCCAAAGATATCAGGCCGTTGGACAGTTCATCCAGGACTAACACGTTTCACCAAGCTGGGCAGCGCAGGATGCTTGTGAGAAAATTGGGATAATGAGCCATGATGAAAAAATATAATTGAGAAATGTGGCAACAACTCTTGGCCTTCGTAGTGATCTGCCGTAAGAAGTCCGTCCCTTATGATTTGGATCAAGACAAGGTGATTCCTCCGTCTATCGAGATCTATCCAACATGTACTGAGCACGCCAGAATTCCCGCAAGCGAGAAAACAGGGCCGACAGAAATTGAGACTTACACATTGTCCTGCAAAGCTCCGCGTAAGCAGGCGGAAACGATGATAGATAGTGAGCTTGCCAGTTATCAAGCTTGCATCCTTCGAGGCGAGGTAACTCACGAGGCCTCCAACCTCCTCTGGCTGACCGGCACGCTTGATAGGTCGTGCTTGCGTGCGCTACCGATGAAACGAGAGGTGACGCGAACGCAATCATCGAGAAACAACACAACTTACGATGGTGAACAAATCAGATAACTCGGGATCCACATCTGCTAGCAACCTGCCACCGTCAGATACTAGACTGGCCGCTGTCTCCACTCAGTCCTATTTCAGGGTCAAATGTGATGCTCAAACTTACACAGAGGTGTGTCAATCCAGCCCGGAGCGTAGCAATTTACTGTGATGTTGTGATGACCAAGCTCCAGGGCTGGTGTGGTCATGAATGCAGTCGAGAAGGCGAGACAAGGTTCAAATCTCACCAGCAGCCTGTGTAAGGCCTCTAATGGCAAACTTGCTGGCAGAATATGCTGGAGTCAACGGTAAGGCTAACTTCCCAGTGGTGGACGTCGCGCCGATAATCCGACCACCACGCCCTTGTTTTATCAACTGTCTTGCAGCATACTTGTAGCACAAGAAAGTCCCGCGTGCATTGATGGCCATGATTCGTTCCCAGGCAGCTAATTCGGCTGGCGCTCGTCATATTAATACAGGCTGTACAGAACGTTACAAGGCTGACTCACTGGTAACCAGAGATGAAAATTGAGCAGTGCCTGCATTCGCCACCATCTACGAGGGAGGGATCTCAACGAACACCTGATCGGGTTTCAGTGTGTATGCTCACAACGTCCAGACCCCCGAGTTCCTTGGAAACCTCTTCAACTATCGCTTTCACTTCCTCCTCGATGCTCACATCCCCGGGCACCAGGAGTGTTCTCCGGCCGATCTTCTCGATGTCGTTCGCAACAGCGCGCAGTTGATCACGTTTGGACGGAATATCGTTCACAGCGATATCGAACCCATCCTCTGCAAGACGGAGTGCGACACCGTGTCCAATACCCTGTGCTGCTCCGGTGACGAGGGCAACTCCCTTGACTGTAGACATATGGCGCTCGAGCCCGGGTGTAGTAAGTGTTCAGTGCTGTGGCTACCTGGCTGCCGCGGTTGATCTTATACCACCATGATAACGGACCGTGAGTTGTATAAAGGAAGATAAGCGGACCGCATCGGAGAACCCGTACGTTCCGCCTGGCAGCGAGATCAGCGCACTTTTCAACGATAGTAAATCATTCCCATTTCGAGGGCTCCCAGGTATAAACTTGGACTCTGATAGTTCATCAGCCATGTCAAAAGGACCCTCTTTGAGGAATTACACAAGGTTCAGAAGTAAACGGGTGACAGATTAATCGATTATAGGCCGCTCCGCCGGAGCGCCATGGCAAGAGGACGGGTTGCACACGTGACCGTAAGCGGAGTTTTCTTCGGGGCCCAAAGTAAAAGCGGCTGGCCCGCTCGAGTGAACTTTGGCAGGAGGTCGAGACAACCCAAGTAAGCAAGTGACCCGTTGGTCTTTTCAAAGTGTGCAATTTAGTACATGACAAGTATGGTGAAACTACTGGTTCGTACAGCCTTCCGATGATTTTCATTAGGACAGGGTTATTCCACCGTCAATAGCAATCTGTTTTGAGTTCATTGAGTATGCTATCATATCTTGGATCTGGCTTAACAGAAATGTTGACACTTACACATTGTCCTGACGACGGGTCAGCAGGTGAAAGTGAAGAGACCGGAGCGGACTTACCAGTGATGAAGTGTGCCTCCTTCGACGCCAAGTAACTTACGAGGCTTGCCACATCTTCCGGCTGACCCTCGTGTTTGATCGGCCGCCTGGTCAAATTCTGCGAACAATGGACGAACACGGTCCAACTTTGAGCGCGCGCGCCGCAAAGTCGAGATGGGTCAACTCACGCCTATGTTCCATTCCAGGTACTCTGGGTCCAGCCTCTCGAGTGCACCACCGGGTCCCAGTGCCTCTTGCTCTACCCAGATTTTAAATCGGATTCAGTGACGCGATATCGTGCTGACACGCACTCATCGGGGTGTCGATAGGACCAGGGGCATACGAATTCACAGTAATCTTGTAGCGTCCAAGTTCCAGTGCTGACGTGACCACAAAACTTTGAATCAAGAGCCGAGACGACAAAAGTACGATCCTTACCCGCGGTCTGTGTCAGACCCCTAACAGCAAATTTGCTCGCAGTGTACGGGCTGGATCCAGGGCTACCACCCTTTCCGGAGACGGAACTTGCGCCAATAATGCGCCCTCCACGTCCCTGTGCAATCATTTGCACTGCCGCGTGTTTGTAGCACAAGAACACCCCGCGTGCATTGACAGCCAGGACTCGTTCCCAGTCTTTGAGTTCAGCTACATCCAGGATCTCCTATCAGTTCAAGCTACGATACCCCAGGGAGTGTCGCTTACTGGAGACGAGGTCAGCCGAGAAAGTGATGCCCGCATTTGCTACCATCTGCGGGACCCGATTGGAACAGATTCGACGGGAATTGCACACGAGGCACTCACGACATCAAGACCACCGAGTTGCTCCGTAACGCTGCGTACGACTCCTTTGACGTCGTCTTCGACCGTCACGTCCCCGGCAGCCACATGAGCCTTTCGGCCGATGTTCTCAATTTCGCTGGCGACGGCCCGAAGTTGCTCACTTTTAGAGGGGATGTCGTTCAGGCCGATATCGAAGCCATCTCTGGCAAGACGGAGCGCGATGCCACGGCCAATGCCCTGGGCGGATCCGGTAATAAGTGCGACCCCTTTGACGATAGACATGAGAACGGGTGGAAAACACGATAATGACACAACTGTTGGTCTCCGAGCCCGACTATAAACTCTGGTGAACGCTGATGCGCCCGCAATGATCTCTGGCATCGTCCACGGGCTGTGTACGTTATGGCTGCTAACACCGAATTGATACGCTGCGGTAAGGCAATCGCGCACCGCGAGTCTCCTTTTGGAAAGGTAGTATTGTGGTAAAAATATGTAAATATTCAGTACCGATTCGCGAAGCTGAAATCTGCTCAACATCAATCACCAGACTTAGCGATGAATCGAAATGCCCTCTATAGTCGTAGCGGCCGCATTTCCACCGAGGCAGCGCCCGTCCTCTCTTACCCCACTCCGCATCCCCACTTACGTTCTATGTCCGCATCACCGCAAGTTGCACAAGCAACTGTCGACTCTGTTATACATGCTCGGGCGATAATAGTGTATTCGCGTCAGAAAGCATTGTTGACTAACAGCTGCCCCCCCCCCCCCCGACTATACAAGCCTCTGCTCGTTCCCATCCATCTGGTCATACCATTCAGGAATAACTCTCTGGACGAGGGCATTCAATACGCAGCCCAGATTCTGTGGTCCTCGTAATATAGCGAGGGACTCGCTGTCGCCTTCCCCAACACTGAAACGTCACAGGATGAGTGTACGGAACCGCTTCAATTCCAACGAATGAAGATGTGAGCTATATTACGATCAGTTGCATGGCACCGTAATGGGTATCAGAGAAATCGGTCCATAGATAGCCATCTCCGTTCTGACTCATTTGGATCTGCAAACACGATGGGGGCCGAAAGCCTCCAGCGTGGACCGCATGCATCATGGACCAAGTGCGCTTGAGTGCATAAAAGGTGATGGTGCGACGGGGGACAAGCCCGAGCCGTATGCATAGTGTACGCTGCTTCGAAGTAATGCCTTTGGTCAGGGCGACGACGCAGTGAACAGGATTTGAAGCCAGAGTTACGTACAAACAATCAATTAAGCCTCGCCACTCGAACCGAACCAAAAACCTTTCGTCCACCACAGAAACCAGAGAACGAGGAAACAGCCGACGATGTACATTATGATGCGCGTCTGACGGACACCGCCAGTGAGACCAAACGCCTGCGCAGCCCTACGTGACGAGTGTGAAAGTTGAGAGGAGAAGCTAGAAAACACGTTTCCCTGTTCAGACAGCGTCAGACACGAGATCTGACACGAGTTGTCTGGCTCAGCGCTTACTGCGTCGTCCAAAGTCCGGTTCTGGCGTTCAGCATCGTCATAAATGTCCGTGGTGACCTTGAGGGACGTATCAGCGAGGGTTCGCCACTCGTAGAGAGGTGCATACGCCTCGTAAGGTTCTTATTTTCGAGTGGAGTTCGTCAAGGCGTTGGTCATTTTGAGTTTCGTAGGTTGCCTCAGCTGACCGCGACGTTGACATAGAGGAATGGGAGGGACGGGCGTGGGAACAGATGAAATCCCAGTGTCAGTTCACCAGTAGTGCTGTGCGTTCACTACACTCAACATCGCAGCAGAGCTTGCCGATCCACTGGCTGTATTATACCGCGACATTCTCGTCGGAAGGTGAGCACAATCCCCGCTTGTCATCAGGATGGTCAACCTCATTATCTTTCGCAAGCCATGGCTGGATTTCAATGCGTCTGATCGTGCTAGGCTGGTGACATTGCCTTTTCGTCGCACCGATCTCCTTTATTCAACCCCCAACGAAGAAAATGACACTGTTCACACGCCCGCCTGCTGTTGTCTTTGGAATTTCTACCGAACAATGCGATGGCTCGCGCTTAGTTCTACCCGATGGACGTCTCGACGTGATCACGCAGGTCATTTTCATTCCTCCGCGAATACTGATAAATACACTAGGTTCTTGGACCCCTGCAACCGAGGTGTTCTGTTCAGAGCAGGTTTTACTGTTGATACAGACGTGGGCTTTGCCCACGCGGTGCACAGAACCGTTGCCCAATGTTGACTAGTGTTCGAATAAGAGTGGCTGTGTAGTCAATTCGCGGACGGCCCACCGGACATCATCATCCCTCAAGTGCACGCTCAATTTGCACGGAGCTAGCTTGTCCACAATGCTCCGGTGCGGGGCAAGACACCGAGTCTACGACAAGTCCCTGAGCTTACTGACGCATTTGAAGCCTGCTAGAATCGTCGCCTACTATGCTCGTGTTGATAACGAGGGTTGCCGAGGGCTGTCATCCACCACGTTCCGATCAATTAATGGCTCGTGCAAATTCATTGCTCTCTCTACACATGTCCTGTGCAGCTGTTGCACATGCGGAGGGATAGGCGGAGATGAACGCCACACACCGATCGGGGTGTCGATCACACCTGGGTAGATACGCTCGACGGCCCACGCACTCCGTCTGTCGAACCTGTTGAGCATCTGTTCAGTTGGTTTGTACCTTCAGGCTGACGGTCTCTGGCACTGCCCCACTCAAGCGGATCTCGAGGATGTTTTGTCTGGAGCGAGATCCTTGACAACGACTCGCGTTGAGACCCAGGTTTACTGGAGACGGCGCAAGTGAGGGTAGCAAGTGCGGGCGATCGCACATTGCGTTCTCATTTGCTCGAGAATGGTAGCACGATGTGCTGTTAGTAAGCACCAGACCTTTTTGCTTCACTTAGAGTCAGCCCGCTGTCAAGTGCCTCTGGTTTCTACCCTCCTAGTTCCTGATCCACGTCGATGTGAACATAGAACGTAGGTGGTGCATCAGTCGGGTGCGGGAGA
Source organism: Boletellus aff. lepidospora (assembly GCA_038094175.1). NCBI lineage: Eukaryota > Fungi > Basidiomycota > Agaricomycetes > Boletales > Boletaceae > Boletellus > Boletellus aff. lepidospora. Next base: position 16,649 of record JBBPTT010000003.1, read on the forward strand.
CACAGCCGCTACGGCCAGTTCTCCAGAGCTCGTGCACATGGTCGACCTCAGAAACCAACCGGTTGAACTGTTGATTCTCCATTTTCCACATGCTCTCCTAAGCTCGTGTCCCGTGTTGCCAACGATGGTCGACCGTGACTCTTGACGCCACGATGTGCACTGTCACGCGCCACGCTTCTGTGCCTTTGAACAATCTGATTCACCTTGAAGTCGTACCAGTTGCAGTCCGCCCTCCGCCGAGGTGGTCTGCTTGAGGTCCGGTTCGCTATTTCTCATCGAATCTCGTACTGCTCTTAACAGTTCGACATGCAGAATATTGATTGCACAAAGCGTGTGGTATTGGTGACCGGGTGACGCGTATGCGTGAGTGGGTATCATCAAATACACTTTAGCAAATTCGACTGTCGCCTCGTTCGATCCGAGAAGACCGTGAGACCTCTGGTGGCGTTCCTCGTCGTCGTTCTCAGGGAATCCCTGCGGGTCGAACAACTCATACAAGCAGATACTACAACAACCATACACGGTTGACTATTTTGACAAGGCGGCTGTTTAGCAAGGAATTCAAGCACAGCCTTCCAACGCTCAATCTATCTCAGGACCAGGTTAAACCACCGTCAACGGCGAGCTATTGCAAGTTCAGTGAGTATGAGGACCCGGTCTTGTCAGGTGTGGTGGGACTTACACATTGTCCTGCCAAAGTCATGGTAAACAGATGCACGTGAGGAAGAACCGAAAGAATACTTGCCTGTAATAAAGTGTGCCTCCTTCGATGCCAGATAACTCACGAGACTTGCCACGTCCTCCGGCTGGCCGTCATATTTGATGGGCCTCCTGTCCAAGTACTGCAAGCGGTAGACAGGCACCATGAATGCGCATACGGTTCCCTGAGGCGAGTCAACTCACACTCCTGCTCCACGTCACCAACTCTTCATCCAACTTTTCAAGTGCACCGCCAGATTTAAGAGCAGCGTTCTCTGTACGGATTTCAGGAACCTGGCTCGATGACAAGATGCGACGCTGACACGCACTCATTGGCGTTTCAATAACCCCAGGAGAGTACGAATTCACAGTGATCTTGTATCGCCCCAGCTCCAGTGCTGATGTGATCACGGTTCTCTACTTGGGAATAGGAGAGTAGAGGCGAGATGCTTACCGGCGGTTTGTGTCAGGCCTCTGACAGCGAATTTGCTCGCAGAATAGGCTGCAGCACCAGGGAATCCCGACTTTCCGACGCCGGAGCATGCGCCGATGATACGCCCTCCACGTCCTTGCGCTATCATCTGTGCCGCTGCATGTTTATAGCACAGGAAAACTCCGCGTGCATTGACAGCCATGACTCGATCCCATACGTTGACTTCGGCTGCGATCCACAATTGTGTCAGTCCCGGCTACGGCACACTGAGTGTCGCTCACTGGAGATTAACTCGGCAGAGTGGGTGATACCTGCGTTTGCTACTACCTACGGCGATAATGGGGATAGATGCGACGAGAATCATGCATGGGGTACTCACGACATCAAGACTACCGAGCTGTTCTGCGATGCTGCTCACTATTCCCTTGACGTCCTCTTCGACCGTCACATCACCGGTAGCTATATAGGTCCTTCGACCGATGTTCTCGATCTCGGTGGCGACCTCACGGAGCTGATCATTCTTGGAGGGGATGTCGTTGAGGCCGATATCGAAGCCGTCCCTGGCAAGACGAAGGGCGATGCCACGGCCGATGCCCTGGGCGGATCCTGTGATGAGTGCGACCCCTTTGGTGACAGACATGAGAATGGGTAGAAAACGGATAAGAATGGATAATGTGACCAGTTGGCCTTTAGGATGGACTATAAGTCCTGGGGAAATAGCCGCAAGGCCTATGCGCCCGCAGAATACCGGGTGCAAAAATCGGGACGTAGGTGATGTGGCGAGTGGAGTGGGACGAGAGAGGACAAGGTGCTGATGCCTCGGTGGGATTTTACCGTGGTGCGGCCGCTACGACCATACAGGTTCAGGATCCTCCGGTCCATCACCGAGCTTACTGAGATCGGGAATAAGGTGATTGGTTTGCATCTCTCAGGCCATCTTCCAGACCTAATGACTGATACATGGTCGACTTGGCCCTACGAAAAATAGGTTGTTGGAGAGCGTAAAACAAATGCACCCTATCATAAGAACCGTCATTTTTATTGGTCACGCGCAGGAACAATGTAGCCAACTCCGGTGCAAGCGTTTGGTGGTGCGATCGTTATTCATAGCACACCTGGAATAGATCATCGGCACATCAATACCTTCTCGTCGTTCGCACCATCGACTTTGTCACCGCGTGGCAGGTGGGTCCGCTCTTCGTCCCCCCGAGCGACAAGATGCCCGACATGAACAAACATTTCCGCAAGGATTGTGTGAAGCATCGCGAAGACTACACACGACCTCGCATGACTCAAACGAATACTTTTCGGAGGAAGTCGTCTCAGCAACCTACGCAGGCCCGCCGAGTACATCCTACACGCTGGGTCGAACAGATTGCACGCAATCAACTGTTTTGACAAGTAGAATATCAGTTTGTAATTCACAAGCGTACAGCCGTCTACGTCTAGCACGTCATTAAGACATGACTATTCCTCCACAAACGGGGATCTGTTGAGGGTGTTGTTCCAACGCTGATCCAGTTCACCAGAAACGCTAAAACTTACACATTGTCCTGGCGGGGCAAAGTGTCAGCGCACGTGAAGAAGAAACTGCGAGGGCGCATACCTGTGATAAAGTGGGCCTCTTTCGACGCAAGGTAACTCACGAGACTTGCCACGTCTTCCGGTTGGCCGTTATGTTTGATAGGTCTCCTGGTCATATTCTAGTCGCGAATGACGAACACATTAGAATGAGAGAGCGAGACCTTCCACGAGGAAGACCGACGCACATTCATGTTCCATTCTACATATTCTTTATCCAACACCTTGAGCATCTTTCCAGAAGTAAAGGAACCGTCCGCTGTGGAAATTTGTACCAGATTGAACGACTGAATGTCTTATTGACACGTACTCATCGGGGTTTGAATGAGACCGGGTGCGTACGAGTTCACAGTAATGTTGTATCGACCAAGTTCGAGTGCTGATGTGATAATAGATTTGTAGTTCAGAGCGGGATATCATGAGGGAACGGCGCTCACCGGCAGTTTGCGTCAAGCCCCTGATCGCATATTTGCTGGCAGAATACGCAGATGCCATAGGAAATCCGGTTTTTGCAGCGATGGAAGTTGCACCAATGATACGCCCTCCACGCCTTTGTGCAATCATTTGTATCGCTGCATGCTTATAGCACAAAAACGCCCCGCGTGCATTGACTGCTATCATTCGGTCCCAAGCATCGACTTCCTCTGTGCGCACTATCCAGCCCAGGGAACAGAAACCGGGAGGTATCGCTCACCGGAGACCAGTTCTGCTAGTGGACCTATCCCCGCATTTGCTACCATCTGTAGGGTGCCATTTGGAGGGATCCAGCGAGAGTTGTATGCGGGATACGCACGACATCCAGGCTTCCAAGTTGTTCTACAACGCTGTGGACCATTCCTTTGACATCATCTTCAACAGACACATCTCCAGGGACCAAATGAGACCTCCGGCCGATGCTCTCAATTTCCCCGGCGACGGCATAAAGTTGATCATGCTTGGAGGGAATGTCGTTGAGGCCGATATCGAAGCCGTCCCTGGCAAGACGGAGTGCGATGCCACGGCCAATGCCCTGGGCGGATCCTGTGATGAGTGCGACACCTTTAGCGACAGACATGGACTTGAGAGAGCGAACGAAAGATGGATAATGATTAATTCAAGTTTGCTGACGCGGTTGGCTACGACGTCCTGACGAACTGACGGCAGGGTCCATGCACCTAGCGAAGAGCGTCTTCCAAGAACCCGCTAGTGCCAGCACAACGACTCAGAGAAGGGCAGGCGTGAAGCAACCGAAATGAATTACGCGTCCAACCGTTTTGTCGTTGACTTCATCAGTCGAAAATTTCGTGCACCAAGCCTTATAAGGCTTTGCCCCGTAATCGAGACAAGAACTGTCCCTGAATTAGTGTGGTCATCGCGCCCAACATCTGCAAAGTAGAGATGTAACGTTATCGTTTGATAGCTCTTTCCAAAGAGCTGGTTGGTTGAACGGGGCTATTTTCACATTGGCCGAGCAAAAAGTCGGCAAAGAAAGACATCTCCCGCCCAGTTTTGTTTCGCTGATGAGCGAATGCGCACCTGCTCCACGGAAACGTGGTCGTTGCGACTAGACGCGACTTTGATCCGTCGTTGCTGTCGAGCCTCCCGAAACCCTTCAGGACATCGAAACTAGTCCCACCCGGTCCTTTCAACACCATTGCGAGGAACGTTCTCAGAGTCTTGGTCTGTTCTGGTCCTATGTCGAGGGACGTGACTAGTGTTTCGTCGATCTGCGCGGACGCGGATGAAGACATCCACGCCCAGTTTCTCTTTTTATCCCCTTGACGAGGCCACGCAAGAAGCGACCCGGAGTGGCATCCCACGGAATTAGATCGGAACCGGTGGCCCGGCGGTGGGTCCCCATTTTTTCTTGCTATCCATTATCAATAAAGGCTTTGGTGCTATTACATGTCAGGGCCCATGTGGATGTCTTCTGGAACCACACATGCATGTTCGCATCGACAGTGCCTTGTGACCGACGGTGGAAATGCATTTCGTGCATGGGATGACCCATGCGAACGCCCTTAATCTCCGACGTTTTGGTCCAACGTTTGACTCGAAGTGCAGAACCGACGTAGGGTAGCATTTGGGTAGACCGTCTCTCAAATCTTGTGCTTTTATTGTCAGTGCTGCCAAGCTATTGTTTGTGACGACTAAAACCCGGTATGTCTCAAGTCAACTACACGTTCTTACACAATTCGCAAGCTGATTGTTAGCATGAAATCTACGAGAGCACGGTTATTGTTTTAGGACATGGTTAATCCTCCGCAAACGGAGATCTATTGAGGGTGTTGTTCCAACGCTGATCCAGTTCACCAGAAATGCTAAAACTTACACATTGTCCTGACCGGGCAAAATGTCAGCACACGTGAAGAAGAAACTGCAAGGGCGCATGCCTGTGATAAAGTGGGCCTCTTTCGACGCAAGGTAACTCACGATGCTTGCTATGTCTTCTGGCTGCCCAAATTGCTGGATAGGTCTCATGGAGATTTTCTGGTGGCAAAGGACAAACGTGTCAACGTGGCAGGAGAGTAGGACCCTTTCATTAGAATGTGAACGTACGGCTAAGTTCCATTTTACATATTCTTCGTCTATCCCAGGGGCCTTTTCTTGCCTATGTGAACCCGACGCTGTCGTGATATTAAGACCTGATCTAATGATAGAACACCTTTTGGATGCGTACTCATCGGGGTTTCCATGACCCCAGGAGCATACGCATTCACGGTGATCTTGTACCGGCCGAGTTCCAGAGCTGATGTGGTCACACGGGTTCTAATCAAGAATGGGATATCATGACAGTATGATGCTTACCGGCAGTTTGTGTCAGGCCTCTGACAGCGAATTTGCTCGCAGAATACGCGGCGCCTGTAAGGATTCCCAACTTTCCTCCGACGGAACTTGCGCCGATGATGCGCCCTCCACGTCCTTGCGCTATCATCTGTATCGCTGCGTGCTTGTAGCACAGGAAAACCCCCCGTGCGTTGACGGCCATCGTTCGTTCCCAGTCATCAACCTTTGCTATAGGTACCCGTCAGCTCTTCCAAGGAACAGAGGCTCGAGGAGTGTTGCCCACTGAAGATCAAGTCTGATAACACACTAATCCCGGCATTTGCTACAAACTGCGAGCTGTCATAGGAACCGGTTGGATGTGAGCCCTTGACGGGGCACTCACGACATCCAGGCTACCGAGTTTCTCTGCAGTGCTCTGTACCATTCCCTTGACGTCGTCTTCGACTGTCACATCTCCTGGGACTACATGGACCTTTCGACCAATGTTCTCGATCTCCCTGGCGACGTCATGGAGCTGGTCGATCTTGGAGGGAATGTCATTCAGACCGATGTCGAAACCATCTCTGGCAAGACGGAGTGCGATGCCACGGCCGATGTTCTGGGCAGATCCTGTGATGAGTGCGACCCCTTGGAAGGCAGACATGAGGTTAGGTGGAAGGCGAGTAGTAACCGATAATTGGTTCTGTATATAATATACTGCCAAACCGAAGTACCCCCGGTCGGCTAGTTGCCTACGCGTGATGATCAGGTGCGGGAAAAGGTAGGAGAAGACGGGGTACATTCTGTTCAATGGAAACGCGGCCGTTGCGACTATATTGGACTCTGGATGAGCATAAGACAGTCGTTCTCTTCGTGTACCAATTTGGCGTTAGTAACTGTGACGTACAAAGTGGAAATCCATCTCGAGCTAAATGCTGAACTAGGACATACCGTAGGGGGCTGACGAGCTTATAGTTCGTCTCATCCGCAAAATGCGTTCCTACGACTAATCCCAAGACAAAATGTGCACATTTGATCCTAGCGGGCGTTCGTGTAAGTTACTTTCAATGCCAGAACCTACACTGACAAGACATACCGGCGCACGACAGTCTATCGCCATTTCCTTGCAGGTATAATCAAAGGTGACGGCCTAAAGAAACGTCATCAGATGTTTCGCCGTCACTTCTTATGTCCTCGACGAAAAGTTGAAGGAATGTCATCTCCCGCGGGCGCCGACGGCGCGTCCGCACAGATCGTTCGCATATTCATCTACGACGGTGGGAAAGGATCGATTGTCAATGGACTCATTCGGTCAACAAGATCACATGATCGATACCACGCCTGCATGTCCTCCTCGTCTTGATCATGTAGATTATAAGTTAGCTGGGACTTGCATAATTGAACGACTTCACGTCATCTTTCTATGGTATTTTTTTTCCGTCAGAGGGATCGTTAAACCAAAGAGCCGTACGACAAACGTACGATGTGTGAGAAGCTATCGTGGATCGAATCGCGGGCTTGACGTGGCACCTCCACACCAACCGATATCGCAAAGAGCTCTGTCTGGGGTTGCGCGGGAGCCTTGGTTGATTACGTAATCAATGGGTCCCTTGCCGCTTACGTTCTGCCAGTCGTACTTACGTCCGAAACGCCACCAACACGCGCCGTAGCACACTTGTACATAAGTCGCCTAGAGCTTACAGTAACAGCGGACTGCGGCGACCAACGGGCCCCATTTATCCGCTTTGTGTCCACTCCCATTGAGCTCCTGGCTATCGGGCGCACTCATCACAGCATCTGCCGAGGGAATCGGCCATGCCAATGATGCCATATCGCGCCGCCTTGCCAGGGATGGTTTCGACATCGGCCTGAATGACATTCCCTCCAAGACCGACCAGCCCCATGACATCGCCGGGGAGATCGAGAACATTGGTCGAAAGGTCCATGTGGTTCCCGGAAATATGACGGTCGAAGACGGCGTCAGAGGGATGGCATGCGGCGTCGCTAAACGGCTAGGGGGCCTGGATGTCGTGAGTATCACTGCGGAACTTGCATCGTATCCGATCGTATGACAGCGTGTAGATGGTGGAAATCGTTGTGATTGGCTCACTCATAGGGCTAGTCTCAAGTCAGTGATGCTCCGCTGATTTCTATTTCTCGGAATAATGGCGTTTATGGCCAAAATTGGCGAGTAGGAACGGGTCATGGCCGTCAACGTACGCGGAGTTTTCCTGTGCTATGAACACTCAGTGGCGCAGATGAAAGCACAAGGACACGGAAGACGCATTATTGGTGCATGTTCCGGAGTGGGAAAGGTTGGATTCCCTGGTGCTTCAGCGTACTCTGCCAGCAAATTTGCTGTCAGAAACCCAACACAAACTCCCGGTAAGCATTGTAGTCCTATGATCCCTTCGAATTGCAGAAACCCGCGGTAGCCACATCGGCGCTGGAGCTTGGGTGAGGCACGATCACAGTGAAATCGTGTGCTCCTGGTTTTATTCAAAATCCAACGAGTGCGTGTCAGCATGATGTGTCTTGTCGATGAACCAGCTAGAACTCTGGATAGGGAACACTGAACTCAAAGCGGGCGGGATACTTGAGAGCTTGGATGAAGATCTAGTGAAATGATATTTGGATATGAGTTGCGACACATTTCGTAGCATCCCATGCTCTCTGGCCGCACAAATTGTGTTCTTCGTCGCCAGGCCGTCTCCAGGAGACCTATATAGCATGACAGCCAATTGGAAGGTGTAGCGAGTGTTGTGAGTTATCTTGCGTCGAAGGAGGCGCACTTCACAGGCAAGTATCCCATGTTATTTCTTCTCTCGTGCGCGCCCGCTAATCTCTCTTTTTTTCCAGACAATGTGCAAGTTTCGTTATCTCTGATGTTTGGAGCTGGAACAGTGGCATCCAATGGATTTACAGATTTCTGTTTGCGAGGGAACACCCATGTCCTGAGGCAAGATTGACGTCGAAAAGATGCACACGCACGGGTTTCGTCTTCGCGTTCCGCTTGCATACGGTGCAAGGTCACGCCTTCCTGCTTCCATCACACTCACTGACGTCATACACTGGTACCCCATAACTACCATTTTATGTATTTGTTTTATACTTGCGTGAGGAGCAATTTGCTTTTTATTACCCTGAGCCTGGGTCTCACTCCTGGACCATTGATGGCACCCAGACCCATCGGTACTTGAAGCAATATTTTCCTCACCAGCCCGCTCGCTCAGACACCCTAGCTATATGTCGACGTCTAAGGCATCCCATGTGGCGATCGAACAACTTTTTTTCTGCAATTTTGATGGAAACATGCTGCCTGTATTGGTTCGCCCAGCCGTTATTCCTGGTCTACAGATATGAGGGGACTACTTTGACAAGTTGATTGGCAGAAAAAGAAATTCACGAATGGATGGCCTTCTCAATGTCCAATTCATGTTACGACTTGGTTAATCCTCCGTCAACAGCGATCTATTTATTCCAAGTTCGTTCGTCCACATGTCAATTTCAGCTACCTGATCAGAGATGCTGAAACTCACGGATTGCCCTGGTAGAATAAGGACATCAGGCAAGGTGCGAAGAGAAGACTGAAACGGATGCTTGCCTGTGATAAAGTGCGATTCCTTGGATGCAAGATAGCTCACGAGACTTGCCACATCTTCTGGCTGACCACTCTGTTTGATGGGTTTGCTGGATATGTACTAAGCGAGGACGATCGTCGGTCGCAATCAGTGTGGGTTGAGACGACAGTGCGCTCCATGAAATCGGTCAATTCACATTCAAGCACCATTTCACCAACTCTTTATCCATCGTCTCAAATGCGCCACCGGGTCCATAGGCACCGGCAGCTATCCAAATTTCAAACCACGATTCAGTGAGAAGATATCGTGCTCACACGCACCCATTGGAGACTCGATAATTCCTGGAGCATACGAATTCACAGTGATCTTGTGTCTCCCGAGCTCCAGTGCTGTAGTAGTCACAGGATTACAACAGAAGATGAGACAACCTGAATTCATGGTCCCTCACCAGCAGCTTGCGTCAATCCCCTGACAGCGAATTTGCTTGCACAATATGCTGAACCTGTGGGGAACCCAAGCTTGCCAACAGCGGAACTTGCCCCGATGATGCGCCCTCCACGACCTTGCGCAATCATCTGTGCTGCGGCATGTTTATAGCACAAGAAAACTCCACGTGCGTTGACGGCCATGACCCGTTCCCACTCATCGAGTTCAGCTACGAGCACCGTTAGTTCGAGATACAGAAATCCGGGGAGCATTGCTCACTGAAGACCAACTCTGATAGTGGGCCAACCCCAGCGTTTGCCACCATCTATGTGGCGTCACACATACGGAATCGACAGCTTTACGCAGGGGGTACTCACAACATCCAGGCCGCCGAGCTGTTCCACAGCACCAGATATCATTCCCTTAACATCATCTTCGACAGTCACATCTCCTGGAACCACATGGGTCCTTTGGCCGACCTTCTTGATGTCACTGGCGACAGTACGGAGCTCATCGCACTTGGAGGGGACGTCATTGAGGGCGATATCGAACCCATCCCTAGCGAGACGAAGGGCGATACCACGGCCAATGCCCTGGGCGGATCCAGTGACAAGAGCAATCCTTTTGACGACAGACATGGGCTAGAGGGAATGGGTGCAAGGCAAATATTATAACCATTCGGTTCACCTATAAACGTGTTTGGCCGTGTGGGCACGCTTGTACCGTTGGCAATACAAAAAAGTACGCTTATTTAAATTTGGGCGGGTGAAACGCGTCGGGAAATTCTACTGTCAGACATTCCGAGCAACGACATCATCACAAGCGGAAGCATACACCAAGATGTTCGTTGATACTCCACGCCTGTCTTGATGTGGCACCTACACACACGCTCAGATGAGTCCAAGAGAAGGTATGGGAACAGTCGCCAAAAGATCGTTTTCCAAGCCTAGATAGCGCGGAAACCTTGGACAACTTCCAACAGAAAGACCGCACCTCGATAAAACCTTGACAAGTGATGTGGAGAGATGACGAGTGTCATGGGTCGCACTAAAACTGCGGTGTCCTTGAACTCGTTGGCCGTCATGTCAAATCGATCAAACGATCTGCAGGCAGCTTTTATGCACATCACACTGAGAAACGTAGACTCACACAGAATACAATTCTGTCGGGGCAATGGATGCAGACGCGTTACCATGCATCCGCATTTGATCCCGTGGCAGAAGAAAATGGTCAAATTGGTCAATAGTCGAGCGAGCCGGCAAGCTCTCAGTTGCCGGTCGGGGTCGGAGTGTCGACCAAAAGCGGCATTGCACTAGCCATAAGGGTATACCCTGCGCATACTAACCCCAGTCTGCCGCTTTGCCGAGTCGGAGATTAAAATTACTCGATACCTCTCCGCACGGCGATGGCTCGTGACGAACACGCGGACAACTCGACCACGAGCCGTGGCAGTTCCGAATCATTTTCAAGGGCTGATGCTGAGGAGAACGAGACAAGCACGTCGGGCTGTCTGCAAGTGGCTACGTCCTGGAGAACTCTTACTCAAGTATCACCGATCATTCGGAGTCGAACGTAGCGAGGTAGGCACCATCGTGGACCACATGGCCGGGACCTGCGGAACAGCCGAGGATTCACCTAGTCTTCAGTTGGTCAAAAAGACATGACGTGATTTCCCGTCAGTTAAAGCCTACTCACCACCAACCCGGTCAGCTTGTTTGCTGGAGAGCATGAGCGACAACGCAGCAACTGAACGCTTATTTTATTTCACCCGTCTTGCAGATGGGCCCAGTTATCATTGTGGGCCTGCAATTGAAGCACTAGTCAACACTCAAATAATGCATTACAAGCAACATAATGTTATTACATATCACGGCGCCACCGGTAATGGTACACGCCGAAAACTCCTCTGGAGACCCCATTAATGATCTTACTAGGTCCTGATCATTGCTAAGCCCCAGCCAAACCCTTACGACAATTGGGCATGCAGATGTTGTGACCCAGCCGTCCGCATGAAAAATGCAAAGATCAACCATTGCGCTGTTACTTCATGGCAAGGTCAACGTAATGGTAGCGGGCTCGTTGCTCCGGGTTTGGCTTGGTTTGACGCTATATATACCAGGGGTATAAAGTTCCTCATCAAGTGACGGGTTAGCTTTCCTCGTGTTGCCGAGGGCGTCGAACCAGACGACGACCAGAACACAGGCCTCAATGGAGCGTACAAGACGCCAAGATGCCTGCGCCAGAATGTCAGAGTCGGGCGTCCGATCTACCCTAGGCATCATGACCACGCAATACTTACTCATCCCCTTCTCGAACATTGCATACCATCTTTACACCGTCTTCCTTTTCACGAGAGATGACATTTTAACTGCGATCGTCCCGGGGGTAAGTATGGTGTTCCTGGAACTATGACACCGCTCACTCCACGACTCCTAGTTGTTATTTTCCATTGCCTCAGCACCGCTGTGCAACGTCTTCCACGTTCTGCCTATCATTTTCTGGGGTTGGCTTCATATCCTGCAGTTCGACCTCGCAAATCAGATCAAAGCGCCAGAAGAAGACAAGGCGAACAAGCCATGGAGGCCGCTCCCGGCAAGTAGGATCAGTATATGGAACGCAACGGTCCTCCGTTGGATCATGGCTCCGCTGTGCTTGGCGTACTCCTCGCTCTACAGTACCCGGTTGGCGTTTTTCAGTCTTCAAATGCAGATATTCACCTTTTGGTATAACGAGCTGGATGGCGATAAGAACTGGTTTTCAAAGAACGTCATTCTCGCTCTCATGTACGGTTGTTCCGAACTTGGAGGTACCCTCGTTGCAGGTGTGTCCGCCGTTTGCTACCTTCCATTTGGTACGACGTTCGGATTAAAATATTATTCTTTTGTCTGCAAAAAAAAAGGCTGCGATCCCTCTCAAGTCAGCGAAACTGGAAAACTTGCAGCCCAATTGACCATCGTCGTATTCAGCTGCACAGTGCACTGCCAGGACTTTAAAGATGTTGAGGGAGACCGTATTTCCGGTCGTCGTACCGTCCCGATCATGTTCCCTATCGCATCGCGACTCGCCGTCGGCCCCGGCTTGCCTATCTGGTCGTACGTACTCTGCTGCATCTGGGACATCGATTGGTTCTGCACTGCCGTGTTTGTGGCATATGGGTGCTTCGTTGGCGGCCGGTTCTTGTTCCTGCGGACGCGCAACGCAGACAAGCTGTCATGCAAGTACTACAGTGTAGGTTCGAGATGGCTGCAATACCTACTCTCTCCTGGTGCGCTGACGGCGTGCTACAGGTCTGGTTGGTGTTGCAATATGTATTACCAGGGTACTGGAATTATTTCCACGACGGCAGCTAACTCCGAGACGTGGGTTGCTCCACAATACGTAGGACCCATTTTCTGGCAGGTTACTTTTAAGGTGGTTCTGAGAAAGGATGTCAATTGATCGATTTGGCGTATGAAGTAGGTTCATTCCAACGTCGATGGACAGCGCGTGTTGTGTTATCTGCAACTCGATACAATCTTTCTCACAGTGACGTTGGAAACATGCCCTGCATCCCAACCCAAACGAGGTTCGACGCGAGGGACCCAGCTGGGCTGCAACCAGGCTTTTCGCAGCTAGCATAACGCTGCGGATCTTGGGCTGCATCTCATATTGCGCTAAATCTAGAACGCTCACCCTGAATATTGCCCTGTGCATCTCTTTCTTTTGAGGGTTCAATACGGCCGGGAATATTGGTAATGTTCGAGCGGGCTCATCGGTAAGATGGCGGCTGTTCGGAACCGCCAGCTGAGTTACAATCAGGACGCTTAGCGTCTGGCACCAATCGCGTAGGTGGGCTGGCATGCAGGATCTACACATCGTCAAGTGTACATGCCATTCCGAGCTACTGTCCGGCACATGCGCAAACTGGTCTGAACACGTTGAGGACACAGGATGAGTTACAGGTGCGCGGTGGGTGCAGGAAGTGGGTCGGCATGCTCATGAAATTTTCGAATGAAATCTGGTCCTGACTCAGAGTGGCCCGATACAGGTCCAAGTTACAGGTGCGAATAGGGAGTACCGAGCTAGGACGCGCGGCGCGGGCAGCGATTCATACTGCCTATTCGCACCCTCGAACACCGTGGACAAACGGCGATGTGGAATAAGTATATGCAGGTGGGTGAGCATGTGATCATACTAGTACACAGATGTGAGTTCACGGGCTTGCGTCATCACCCTGATAACAACATCCATTCCAGAGCGCATCGCTTTCCTGTGGCCTATGGCTCGGATTTCGTGGATTACCACCGGCTAACTGCGACGATTTTCCCGGTCTTCTGTCATCCAAGTATGCTACCGGCGAGGTGAGGGCCCTGCCAGTGCTAACGCAAAAACGGATTGGTTTCGTGTACAGTGGACATTCATGGCTACGTCGACTGGGGTCATTGCTGCAGCGTCCCCGTCGGAATGCACACGTAATTGGTTTGATCATCTCGGGACGCAGTCCCGCTGCGCAGTAGACATGTTACGGGGTCGATAAAATAAGGAATGCTTGTTCTTCATGGTAAACGTGGACTGAGTATTCATGCACAATGACACACAGGTTTGAAATCCCATAGTGGTAGGAGCGTCGAGATCGCGTCGAGATCGTGCCACTACGTGAGCGGATGCGTCCGAGTGGAGTCGGGGTTTATTTTCTTATCTGCGGCCAACAACCGTAAGGTACGTCTTGGTCGTTGATTGGGTGGAGCTCCGCTGGATAATATGTTCGCTCCCCGTTCATTCCCGCTTAGCGGCGCATGCACTCTGCCAATATGAGTTTAGTCCTATCAGTGGGGCTCACCCTGGAGCCTGAGTCAGCATCAGCTTTCATCCTTTGAACGCTGGCGACCAGGAGATAGCTCTCTTCTGTGGCTCAGGCCTCGGGTTTGTCGTCGCCTTGGGGCTAACTGCTCGACTTGACGAATTTGCGTAGTTCGTGACGCGTTGATTCTAGTATTTCTAAGCCTTGTATTGAGTTTCGTGATTCACAGGTCGTATCCGAATGGCTCACAGATAGGCCGTGACGGAAAGGACTGCCAGTAACGGGTCGAAGATCTCAGTCATTATCAGCTAGAGTGCGTTCGCAGTAACTCCTTTGTTCGATGCGACACTCGGCTTGTGATCAACCTTTCCCTACATTTCACTCATTAGTTGAAAAGCAAGGCTGTGATCTGTCTCGAATCAGAGAACTGGAGAACTTGCAGTGATTTTCGCTGTGTTCATCTTCACTGTACACTCCTAAAGACCCTCAAGACGCCCAAGGCGATGGTCTCGCCGATTATTATTCAGTCCAGATGATGTTCCCGATCGCGTCTCCCGGCTCATCGTCGGCTCAGGTTGGTGGTTTGGTCCTACGTGCTCTGCTACGTCTGGGACATCGGCTGCCTCTGCACTGCCATGTTCGTCGCGTACGGGTGTCTCATCAGCGGGCGATTCTTGTGCTCGCGGACCAACACGGACAGGCCGTCGTGCTCGAGGTAGTGTACTGTAGGATGCTCGTGACAGTCGGGCCACCGGGTTCTCACAACCAAGCGTGCGCGTGCATCACGCTGGATTTATCCCACCCACCGGGCTCGGATGCACTCACTGCCCCAACGTGCCCCCCGGAAATTTCACGAAACTGGCCTGAAGCCATCGGTGATATGGGTCGAGGCGTAGACGCGGTGTGTCCCGTGGGTTTCTTCGTTTTATCATCAGCTAACTGCACGACTTGTCCCGGCGTTCAGCCATCCGAGCCTTGGCCTGCGAGATGAGGATGCAAAGATCAAAGAAACAGATGATTAATCATCGTGTAGCAGGATTGGCAGCCGAGTTGATGATATCGCCGTTGATGATACAACCGCGTATGTAGCCCGTAAGAAACACACGCTGCAGTCCTGCACCATTGTTGACGAGGTTGATCCCGAGTATGAGAGAAATGTCGTCTGTTGTACGGCCATCATAAACTCGTGCTCGGTGTGCGCGAGTCTCAGTCTCCGATTCTAGGAACGTCGGGACCGTCTTCTCACAGAAGTGACTGCGCACGGGGATCCTCTTGTGAGCAGTTCCTCAGAGTCGAGTGCCGCGAGGAACATACATCGCATTTTCAAAAATTTATCGATGTTGACCCTAGACTATGTGTCCAATATTCCCGCTGCGCACTCGTCCGTCATATTCGGCGCAATGGTAGTGTATGTAATCCGTCCGTGTGGCACGCCGTCGACCCGACAGGGTGCCGGAGCCGGCACCATAAGGTTTTGATTATTGTCGATGAAGTGTCCAATAGTTCCTTAGCTGGCGGCGTGGTCAAGGTTCGTTTTCAATTTTTTTCAGCTCTTGAGGAGACAGTTTTCTTCTGTGAGGTCCTGTCTTGTCACAATCACCACGACGATCTTCATTCCTGCCGGTAGAGCGGTTCCTGACCATCCCGACTCCAAGTCGGAGAGCGGTGCAGTATCGTCATAGACCCGCCATGGAATTGTGCCCATAATGGTAACCTAGGCGGGGACCAAACCTCACTGCTTTCCTACACTAGGAAGGGTACACGGCGGGCTCACCGCTCACCAGTATGGCCCGGCTGGCTGTTCAGGACCTGCTATATAAACCACGGAAGTGAGGTATCTGCTGCCAAAGAGCAATCGAACCAGACGACGACCAGAACATAGGCCTCAATGAATCGTACAACCTGCCAGGGTGCCTGTTCCAGAATGCCAGAGTCTGGTGTTCGGGTTATGTTAGGCGTCACGACGATGCAACGCCTGCCCATCCACCTCTCGGACGTCGTATACCACCTTTATACTCTCTTTCTTTTCACCAAGAATGATATCCTGACTGCTCTGATTCCGGGGGTAAGCACAGACCTATTGACCGTATATCACTGCTCACTTTGCAACTCCCAGTTGTTGTTTGCGATTGCTTCTGCGCCACTGTGCAGCACGTTCCGCATCTTGCCCACCATCGTTTGGGGTTGGCTTCATGTACTGCAATTCAACCTTGCGAATCAGATCAAGGGGCCAGAAGAAGACAAAGTGAACAAGCCGTGGAGGCCGCTTCCGGCGGGCAGAATTAGCCTACAGAACGCGACGATCTTGCGCTGGGTTATTGTTCCGCTGTGCCTGGCATGCTCTTCGCTCTATAGTGTCCAGTTGGTATTTCTCAGTCTTCAGGCGCAAGTCTTTACCTTTTGGTACCACGAGATGGATGGGGACAAGAATTGGTTACTGAAGAACGTCCTTCCCGCCGTCATGTGCGGTCTTTGCAAGCTTGGATGTGCCCTCGTCGTAGGTATGTTTACCATTCGTTATTCTCTGCCCGATGTGACATTCAAATTAAAATCCTGTTTTATTTTCGTTTTCGAAAAAAAAGGATGCGATCCCACGCAAATCAGCGACTCTGGAAAGCTGGCTGCTCAACTTATTATTGCAGTGATGATGTCCACCGTGCACTGCCAGGACTTCAAGGACGTCGAAGGCGACCGTCTCATCGGCCGCCGTTCCGTCCCGATCATGTTCCCGATCGCGTCCCGACTCATTGTCGGCCTCGGGCTGCCGATCTGGTCGTATGTACTCTGCTGCGCCTGGGACATCGACTGGTTCTGCACTGCTGCATTTGTCGCGTACGGATGTCTCGTCGGCGGACGGTTCTTGTGCTTGAGGACGCGCGACGCGGATAAACTGTCGTGCAAGTATTACAGCGTGAGTGGGACGGCCGTGGCTCCCGTAAAGCGAGGCATCTGACAACAGCGCTCTAGGTCTGGTTGGCGCTGCAATGTGCGTTGCCGGGGTACTGGAATTATTTACATGACAGCAGCGAGCTCTGCGGCGGAGAGCTGCTCCACAACACATGGGACACGTTTTATAACGCGTCTCATTTGGAGGGTTTCTGAAAAGAGATGGCACTTACCACCAATTAAAATACCAAGTAGTTTAACTCTGATGAGTTGATTGGCAGTAACGTGCCGGGACGTTTACGGACTTGCTTTTATTTTGCTACGTTAGACTGTGTGCTTGAAAGGACTGTCTTCTGCCTCCAAACTTGAGCGATGTTCAACGTACGGTTGTAGGAAACGAGAGAGAACCTGGGTGTTCGCGACCAATTCAATTCCGCAGCTGCCGCAGACCCAATAGTACCCGTGTTTCCGATCAGCCGACTTTCTGACGAGCTGAAATACTTTCCCTGGGTGCTGACACGCTATAATCACCAAGTTCGGAAGCATCCTCGAACTGGCCAGGTGTGAAACTTGAGCTTCCGATGGCCCGCTGGCAGTGAGTACCGCCGGTTTTGGTAGGTTAATAAGGCGCACGAACCCGACCGCTGTGGCGCTGGCTGAGTTTCAATGTACATTTTGGCCGACTCTTGTGGGTCGATGCCGGCCACCTCCTGCAATTCCTTTCATGTTTGTTTTCTCTCGCACTCGGTGACGCACGAATGGATCGTCGACAAACTTGAGGGAGATGTAGGATTGGAGACGAATATGGTCACTACGTCTTCAACGATGTCACTCATAGATCTTATGACCCGGGTTACACTGAGGAGGTGCTGTTGTTCGACTTGTAGGTCTTTCAGGCGTGTTGGGTTACTACTCTAGGTGTGATATCTGCACTCTGGTCACTGACGAAGCTTGCTCATATACTGCTGCCGTAGCGCCAAGCTGCACGAACAATGCGGTGTTCGTGGTGGATGTATGCGCATGGGGCATCAGTTGTATGTAGTTGACTCGACCTCACGACTAGGTAGGGATTTTATTGCAAACGTGTCTTTCACGATCCAAAAGTATCAGTTTCGTGCGTCAAATCCATGTCCGTGCCGCTTACGTTGAAAGCACACCACACGCTGGAGCACCTGGATTCGTCCTTTCAGATTTCACGCATGTCCTGCGAATGCCACATGGTCGCAGTCAATTCAACATGACGTACCCACGTGTCGTGCGGATAACTGTTCTGTGGGATCGATCATCTTGAGGGGTCAGTGGCGGATAGCCTTCCAATGTCTACTTTCAATTTATATCGAGACGAGGTTATGCTTCCGTCAACGGTAGGCTCTTGCGAGCTCGTTGAACATGTGCCTAGAGAGAGTTCATACATTGTCCTGGAAGGTATGGTCAGCAGATACCCACGAAGCCAAAACTGCAACGACGTTTGCCAGCAACAGGGTGGGCCTCTCTCGACGCAAGATAGCTCAGGAAGCTCGCCCCTTCTGGCGGACAGTCATGTGTGGCGGGTCTCCTGATCATTGCCCGCGACAGACGAAGATGATTAGTATGACAAGTGAGAGCACGGTTTGTTCTGAAACGAATCAACTCAAGCCTTTCCTCCACTCAGAGAACGTCGTGCATTGGCAGCCATTGACTCGCACCCGTTCGTCTAGTGCAACTATTGGCACCGCTAGTTTAGGCTACACTTGCTGGAGACTGACTCTGATCGCAGGATCGATCTCGGCGTTTTCTGCCATCCGATATGGCGTGTAGCAGGACTGATTTAGTCCAAGTTCCGCATAGGACGCTTGCCATATTCAGGCCTCCAAGCCATTCCGTAGCGATGGACGTCATTCGTTCGACATCATATGAGACAGTCGCGTCCCGGGGACCCAGATGGGCCCTTCGATCAATGTCTTCGACGATGGCACGGAGTTGATCACGCTTGGAGAAGAGGTTGCTCAAGATGATGTAAAACAAATCCGTGGCGAGACAAGGTGCAAGCCCATGGCCAGTGTGCGTTCCCTCGTCCACCAACTGCCAATTACACGGCAACTTTGCCGGAATTCGGATCGGCGACGAGAGGACCCCCGTCAGACCAGATCCTTATGCGTGCGGTGGGAATCTTCATCGCCAGCGTCATGGCTGATGATGCATCGGTGAGTCGTGTCCGTCCGCATCGGCATGTGGATGAACACGTGATAGAGACCTCGGTTCAGGGCGTTAGAGTGGGATTGAAGACGGAAGGGGGCGCATCGCCTGTTCTGCGCGCTGTAAACCTGTGCCCGACACGGGGGCGGTGGCACAAGGCTTCGAGTTTATACAGGAGCAGGAACGTCAAGGGCCGCGTGCCTACTACGCAAGTGGCTGCGTTCGGACACAGTCCCGCCAGGATATTTTATCAGCGGCCGGTCGAAGCCGGAAAGCTGTGAGGTGCGTCATGTTCCTTGCGTTTGACAATGTGTTCGCTTTCATCCATCCCCGCTTGGCAGTGCATGTACTCTGCGGACTTCGTCTCAGCGGGGGGCCGCCGTGGACCCTGGGCTATCAGGATATGTGTTTTGTTGACCAAGTACTGCACGGTTGACCCTCGGCTACCTCACACGGCATAAAGTTCATTCCCGGTGGCGTTCATGGCCGAACACGGGCCACCTAGACAATTGTCATTGTGAGACCAGGTTGGTTTTGTCAATACACGCCGGCCAGGTTGGCATGGTCCACATGGTTGTTCCTGACACTAGGTTCGTAAGGTACTCGACCTTGTTGGCTTTCAGGTCATATCCGAACGGATCGCAAAGGGGCGGAGACCTGGAAGCACTGTCAACAGTAAGTGGTTGTTTGGGCGTGACGGCTTTGGTTTTTTCTCAGGCAGAGGCGTTGTGCACCTTGATGCCGACCCATCCGTTCCCACACAGCACCCACCGACCCTGCACCTAAACTATTTTTGGAGGTGTCCCAACAGTGACTAGTAGAATCTTAGGACACTTCGAGAGCAGCAGGCGAGTAGAAGATCACATCACAATCCATCACCAGCTCAATCATTGATCGTAGCGTGTGACGTTTTTCTATTTTAGTGTGACGAACAATGTGCATTACACAGCTGGAGGGATCGGAACGTTCCAGCGGAGCGCCTAGTCCGTATGCAATGACACGACGTTATCTGCCATGTTCGTTAGGTAACGGGAGCCATCGGAGGCTTTAGTGGAGCTATGCAGGTCAGGACTCTTGTTCGTCTTGTACATCGAGGGCGTCCTCTACATGATGTGCTGACTTGTTGCAGATGGTCAAGAAACTGGCTGCGAGCCACTCGAAGAATCTTGGTAACTGGGTGGCAGAAAGGTCATGAGAAAAAGGTGCGACATGGTATCTTGAGTACCATCCGGCAACCAGGTTGCCGATGTGAGACAACAACAAAGGTACAATGTCCTTCTGGGCAATGCTCCTTCGACAGCCAAATCGGGACACAGGATGGCCACCTACGCCGGCGTTGGCCCACAGGACAGCATTGCACCTCTATAGAGCAATCGGGCCCGATGGTAACCGGGACGCAGATCTCAATGGAGCATATAAACCCCCAGGCATTTGTCTCGGAATGTCAGAGAACGCGTTCGACCCACCCTAGACATCATGACCGTGCAATATTCATCCATTTCCCTGTCCGACATCGGATATCACCTTTACACCATCTTCCTCTTCACCAAGAATGACATCCTAACTGCAGTTATTCCGGTGGTGAGCATGACAGCGTTGTTCCTACTTCGCCGCTCACTTTATGACCCACCAGACATTGTTTTCGATCGCCTCCGCACCACTAGGGAGCGCTTTCCACGTCTTGCCGACCATCCTGTGGATTTTTCTCCATATTCTGGAGTTCAACCTGGCGAACCAGATCAAGGCACCAGAAGAAGACAAAGTGAACAAGCCATCGAGACCACTTCCCGCGGGCAGAATCAGCATCCGCGACGCAACGATTCTCCGATGGATCTTGGCGCCTATATGCCTTGTTTACTCCTCGTTCTATAGCATCCAGCTGGTGTTCGCCAGCCTAGAGATGCAGCTGTTCTCGTACTGGTACAACGAGATGGATGGCGACAAGAACTGGTTGTCAAAGAACGCCATTCTCGCCATCATGTACGGTTGTGCCGAGCTTGGGGGTACCCTCATTGCAAGTACGTTTGCCTCTGTTCTCTGTTTGATACGACGCTCAACCCACCTCTTCGCACGAAAAAAGGTAGTGACCCTTCGCGAGTCAGCGAAACTGGAAAACTTGCGATACAACTGACCGTTGCCGTATTCACGTCCACGGTACACTGCCAAGACTTTAAGGATGTCGAAGGAGACCGTATCACGGGTCGATGCACCGTCCCGATCATGTTCCCCATCACGTCCCGACTCGTCGTCGGTCTTGGACTGCCGATCTGGTCATACGTGCTCTGCTGCATCTGGGACGTTGATCGGTTTTGCACCGCTGCGTACGTCGCGTACGGGTGCATCGTTGGCGGCCGATTCCTGTTCCTGAGAACGCGCGACGCGGACAAGCTGTCGTGCAAGTACTACAGTGTAAGTTCGAGATGACCGATGCTTACCCTTGCCCGGTGTGCTGACGACGGGCTGCAGGTCTGGTTTTCGCTGCACCATTTGTTGCCTGGGTACTGGAATTACTTCCATGACGGTAGCGAGCTCCAAGAGGGTGAGCTGCTCCGCAGCACATGGGACTTTGTTTCTGGCTCGTCGCTCGTGAGGGGGTCCTAAAAGAAGGCGGTCGCCGCGGTTGGCGACGTCTTTGATATATTGTATTAATATTACACTACGCACACTTAATATAGGCTACCTTTGAGCCCAAACCTCGAGGAAGTTCGACTCTGACTCGGGCTTGCAGAAAATGAGAAGCCTGGATGCCCGTGTAAGCTCTTAGCGCCTCGAGTTCCTTGTCGGTCCCCGAGTTTTACCTCGTTTCTGTCGTCGCGGTATCGTCACTTTACTCGGTAGCTGCCAGTGGAATGTCAAGGCTGGTTGGGCAGGCGGACCGGACTCTGGCAGAGGAGGCGCCCCTGCTTCAACCAATTCAGATCCAGACGGCGGAGCTTCATCCGGCGGTGAGCCCGACCTTCCACCGCGCACAGTTTTCGTAGCACAGGAACGACATCATCGGAGCCATCCTGTATCATTCCGATGGCTCCTCGATATGAAGGACACGCTCCGCCCGTCCCTATCATCGCGTCTATCGGCACTCCAGAATGGCGAGTTCCTTGTGCTGGCGTCTCCTGAGCAGCACGGCCATCTTCCGGTCCGGTGCGATGACGCGCCCTTGTTCTTTTTCCTGCTTCTTGCAACGTTCCAACGTTTTTTTTTTGCATTGCCACGGGATAGCCGGCGGCGCCTGGGTGCTGCCCGCGCCGAGACGCTTCTCGTGGCCAATTCGAGCAAGGAATGTTCGCACACCCACGCGACGGTGAGCATCTGCTTTGATCTTCTCGCCTTTTGACAGCCATCCGTGAGCGACTCACAAATGGCTCTCTTGCTCTCTTGAAGCAGCGCCAGGCGCACGATCTACTGCGAGAATCGGCAATCGATCCATTGGTGTTTCGTTTTTGTGGCCCGGACCGCCGCTGCCGCCCCGTCAACGTTCTACACAGCCTTTCGGTTAGCACTTTCGAACTCCACTATACCACAACCATGAACGCTCGCTCCGGTAAGCACGAGACGCCGCGTAGAACCACTGCCTCCCCCAGCGGTTCAGGCAATGACCGGAGGACAAGTGGCATCGAAACGCATAAATACCCTCGGACAGCTGGGCCAGGATGGTCAGAGCAAGAACTCGATTCCTCCTAGCGCATCATGACCGTGCAACGCCCCCTCATCTCCCTGTCGGAAATCGCCTACCACCTTTACACCATCTTCCTTTTCACCAAGAATGACATCCTGACTGCAATCATTCCAGTGGTGAGCATGGTAATGCTATCCCTATGCCGCCGCTCATGTTATGGCTCCCAGTCGTTGTTTGCGATTGCCTCGGCACCACTGTGCAGCGTCTTCCACATCGTTCCTACCGTCTTCTGGGTCTGGCTTCATATCCTGCAATTCGACCTTGCGAACCAGATCAAGGCACCAGAAGAAGACAAGGTGAACAAGCCATCGAGGCCACTGCCAGCGGGCAGGATTAGCCTGCGGAACGCAACCATCCTCCGGTGGCTCATCGCCCCGCTGTGCCTGGCATACTCTGCGCTCTATAGCACCCAGCTGGCGTTTGCCAGTCTCGAGATGCAGTTTTTCACCCTGTGGTACAACGAACTCGATGGCGACAAGAACTGGCTCTCAAAGAACGTCATCCTCGCCATCATGTACGCTTGCATGGAACTCGGGGGCACTATCAGCGCAAGTACGTTCAATCCCTTTTCCCGCTACGACGTTCGACTGACGATCTCCCCCACTCTTTATTCCAGGCTGCGACCCTTCGCGGGTGAGTGAGACTGGGAAACTGGCGGTCCAGTTGACCATCGCCGTCTTCACCTCGACCGTGCACTGCCAAGACTTCAAGGACGTCGAGGGCGATCGCATCACCGGTCGCTGTACCGTCCCGATCATGTTCCCGATCGCGTCCCGGCTCGTCGTCGGTCTCGGACTCCCTATCTGGTCTTACGTGCTCTGCTGCATCTGGGACATTGATTGGTTCTGTACCGCCGCGTTCGTCGCCTACGGGTGTTTCGTCGGCGGACGGTTCTTGTGCCTCCGGACGCGCGCCGCGGACAAGCGGTCGTGCAAGTATTACAGCGTCAGTTTGTTTCTCTCCTCACGACGTGAGATGGCGCCCGGGCTCGTAGCTGACGTGACTTTAAAAAATAGATTTGGTTCTCCCTGCACCACCTGTTGCCCGGATACTGGAACTACTTCCACGACAGCAACCAGATTCGAGGCGGCGAGCTGCTTCAGACTACGTGGGACCTGTTTTCCGGAGCGTCACTTTTGAAGGCATTTTAAAAGACAACGAGAGTGAGCGCTGGGCGTCGTCCTACCTCCCCACCTCCCCTTTTCTGGCAACGTTTTATCATCAGATATTAGTTTCGATCTTGATATCCCTCCACACTTTGAATCTAGAACCTGATCATGTCACTTTTCTTTTCAATTTGCATAATTTCTTCTCCTGTACCATGTCCCATGTGCTACTAATCTAACAAATCAAATCTCGAGAATCTCGGTATCGATACAGCGTGCAATAAGGAAATGGCTACAAGAATAAAATCGTCCAAACGAGCATGACCTTGTTCTCCGCAGAAAAATCTACTGATGCATATCGGATCACGCGGTGATCCTCCATGTCACCCACGTCAGGAGCCCTAGCAGGACGACGGTCCAGACGCCGACACGGGCCTGGACCTCCTCCGAAACGCCGTTGGTGAGCGCTTCCGAGAACGCACCGGCCTGCGTCACGGTGGGCCACGCTGCAAGGGGTACACCCCCGATTCCGGTGCCCCGCGAGGGTGGAAGCGAGGCAGGCGGTGGCTCCACGATCACTAGAAAGAATGCCAACGAGGAGCGCCAGAGAGCGTGTCAGCCAGGACGTGGAAAGCGAAAGGAGACGCACTCGGATACCCCTCGCGTTCCCGCTCTGCCTTGTGTTTATCGTCGCACAACTCTTTACCTGCGTTGCGCTCGACGGTGGAGAGGAGGCCAATCCGAGGCGGATTCTGCGATGGACGTGCGAGCGAGCCGTAATGAAACGCGGCCAACACCCTGAAAAGAAAGATCAGACCAAGGGCAAGACATGCGCAGGCGTGATGACGGTCAACGGGCGATAAAATCATCATTTCGGACGCCCGAAGGTTCCCCTTCCAGGGATGCAATCCCCTCCCATCGGAAACACGTGTCAAATTAGATACCCCGCGGCCCCATCAGGTCCGGCTCGACACGACTGCCAGGATTCCTAAATGTACAGGTGTGGGCGATGATGGGCACCCGCACTTGCGTCCATGTCAATCCACCACCATATATGCTGGGCGTGCATCTCCATATCGAAGAGAAAAAAAAACTTACCCACCCCTTCAGAAATGGCACCCCTAGGTTCCAGCTATACAGGTACCCAGAGCCATCCGAGGGAGGAACGTCCGTCGACACTAGGTTCGCAGCGCATAGATCGGGATCCCCAGGGCGAACCACAGTCACGAAATCGCGGGGGTCGACTGGAAAGAGTTTGCCGCCGATTTGGAATTCCAGGGTGTGGGGTGGCGAACAGGCAAACTGTTTTCCTCCGAGGGTATTGTAGATCTGGGTGACGACGTCGGGGGGTCCACGGATGAGTGAGTTGCCCTGTTGATCATGACAGCGCTTTGGTTAACACGATGAAAGAAAACGGCCCATGAGTGACGGACCGTATCAATCAGCGCTGAGAGAGAAATGTTTGGGGACGACATTTTGGACCTCTTCAACTTGACGCCGTCGAACCAGACGTCGTCCACTGGTATCTCCCATGCAATTGGGTATACCTATCCACAGGAACACAGATGAGTGTCTGTACGATCGTTGCACGGATCGAACAAACCTCGTTAGGAGCGTCCGACGGAGGATCCAGACCACCACGAGGCGGAGGATACAGACGCACGTTCGCCCATGTCAGACTTTCGCTCAACACAGTTGGCGGAAGTCGCCCAATGGACAACATCCCTTCGTTCCCTCCAATCTCGATTGCGTCCCGCTGCAGCGCTATCGAAAACACTGGCGATTCCAACAATTCCTGCGCTACAAGACGAGGGATCAGTGGCCCATAACTCGCGATGGACGACTGGAGCGTAGCGGTCGTGATCGCCCCTCGCACGGCATGCACGACCGACGATCCTGCGTCATCTCCCAAAAGATCGTTTTTCGGGAACCATCGCATGGCGAGATTTTTGAGAAGATCAAAAAAGCCGGCGCTGACGTCGATGGCCTCATGTGGTACGTCTCGGCGCACCATCTCGTTCGTGCTCTCATCCTGATTCTGAAACATCTCCATCCAAAACAAACTTTATGGACATGAAATCAGTATCGAGGCATCAACCGAAAAGGACACTTGCGACACTCATCCCGACGTACCTGTTCAAGGGGAACCCAAGCCCAAAAATGCCGACCGAGCCCGTCTGGAGGACGGTCGTGTTCGTGGAATTGATCGCGGCAAAGTACTGACCCTGTGATCCGAGCCCAGCCAATGAGACGAAATCGGACCCGATGGGGCCCTGGGCGTACGTTCCAGTCCTGGAGTCCCCGTATATCAGCGTCGCGTCCATGTGTGCGGGACGGAAGGACGAGAGCGGATAAAACGGGGTCTTGTTGGACGGGCACGTTCCCTGACACGATGTGGACAGGACCCACAGATCGGCGGATCCCGTGTCTTCCAAAGGCGGGAAAAAAAGTCAACATCTTGGTTTCCCGCGATGGCAAGGATAGATCTCGTACCCAGCACGACGGGCAGTTCCGTCCCGCCGACGCGTATCATAACGCTGTACGATCTGGCGGTGAGGCGTCATCAACGATGAGCGGGCGGGGACATGGGGCCCGCGCACATGTCCACGAAATCACCAAGGCCGATGGATCCGGTCACGTTCGCGGAGCGCCGCCAGTGTTCTGTTGCTGACCTGCGGACGATGGGGACGTGGACGCCTCCAGAGGCACGCCCCGTCTCCGCAGCACGGGACTGAAAGGCGACTACGAAGGATATAAGCACGACGACGCGACCGACACGAGAGCTGCCCATCTCGACAGAGCCGCGCAAAGGTTATCCTCGATACGAGCGTCCCGCCGGGCTCTGGTGGTCGCCTGCGAAAAGAGAGAGGGATAAAAGGAATGTACGACTGGCCGGTACGTTCTACGTCCAAGTGCCCGAGTTCTCGTAGTAAAGATGAACGATATCGAATGCCAACTTAGTCCACATCCGCAACTTACTGACTCACGTGACTCGCACTTCACTAACGCTGCAGGAAGCGACACCAGCTGACCATGTCGATACTGAGATGTAGAAAAGCCGCAGCGGGATACATGAGGGTAAAGAGATACAGTGGGTGGATGGCATAATCGCAACGTGTCCAAGTCTCCACATGCTCACGGCGTCGTGACCAGACTCCCCGCGCCAAGGTGTCCGTATAATGAATCACTCGCCTCTGTCGAGTGATGTCCGATATTGAAATCGGGCGTAAATATAGATGACACGTCAACGACGTTGTCGCCGAACATGCTCATCACCTCTGCTGGTGATGAGATGTACATGCCCGGATCCATTTCCATAGTATTGTCGAAGAACGAGGGTAGCGTAAGCGATGGACGACGATTGGAACCGAGATATTGACTAGCGGACCGGCAAGAAGCGGAGGTCGGCGAGAACGGTTGGCCGACGGGCTGCGGGCTCGTCAAGCCGACGGGGGGATCAACGATGAACTCGGACGGCGAAAACGCTTCCGGGCTGCCGCTGTTCTGCGAGCTACCATCACTACCGGGTCCCTTTGCCACACCGGGGGTCCGCTTGCGCACGGGTCTTATCCATGGAGGCCGTGTGTTCGACTCTTGCGAATCAGGTCGAGGTGGCTCAAGGTGTATTTGTGTGACTGGAACAATCAGGTCAACAACAAGAATCGTATGGGGGCTGGAAATTGACTCACGACGACACAGTTCTTCCATCAGGTCCCCTGATCTCTGGCCACATATATACCTCCCACTGAACCGCCGCAACAAGCCAACGCACGATTGAAGGGCCTCGAGGGCAGGTTGAATCAGGGTCTGAAACCTCTCACTCTTGCAGTTGATCAGCACGGCCAGGAGAGTGCGTCCAGCTTGAGTCAGCTGATGGATGACATGAACCCCATCTATGGAAGATAATCTGTCAGCACGCGGAACAGGGATCGTTCAAGTTGACTCACAATACGTCATCAGACCCTTGGCTGCGATCTGCATGTAGGACGAGATGATCTGCAACGCGCATGCATGCGCAGCGGCCATGGCGTCTTGTTCGATCTCGCACGGCTCTGCCTCTCCAGAGCCGCTGTAGACTCTCTCCGCAACGAGATTGGAGAAACGATGCCGGTGAATCAACATTCGGACAGACTGTTCGGCACAGTGAAGCCGCACTGCCTGCGTGACCCGAATGACATCATCACTAGCTAGCGTCTCCGACGTATGGGCCCAGTACGAGGGTATCGAGTGATGTATTTTATCCAGAAGACCTTCTTCTTCGCGCAAGTCCTTTGGTCGCATGTGGGCTGACAACATCCCGGCTGCACGCAACAAGAAAGGTGATGCGTTCCCGGTTCGGTGACGCGGCGGTGGCATGTCCAACACGGATTCCATGACGACCATGATTCGGATCACTGCGACGAACGCGCTCATTCGACTCTCCGTGCCACTCGGCTGTGACAGCATGCCGTCGCGTGTTACGAATTCGTCGTCGACGATCGCGGGCTCTCCAACGTCGCAATCTCGTAGGCGAATCATGGGTGGCCTGCCAAAGTGGGACGACAGCTGCTTGTCCCATAGGTAGACGCACCAAAACGTCCGTTTCCGGACCTCGTCCTCGATGGGGTCGAAGAGATCGTACGTGTCCGCCGAACGGTGCAGGCCGGCATCAATTGACATGGTGACGGCCTCTGAGAGTAGAGCCGCAGCCCTGGAAAGCTTTCCCAGACCTACTGCATAGACAGCGGCGATCAAGTGTGCTTGGATGGTGTAGATGGTAGGGCGGTCTGCAATCGGAAGTGTACGGAGACGGCCGAAAAGCTCAAACCATTGCGTGCCCGCAGTGACACCCTCGCTAGGATCTGATCGGACGCGGGGATCATCGACGTGGCGCGACGCAAGGCAACAAACAGCCACGGTGAAGGCGGCGAAACCGGGTTCAGCCCACTTTCGAGGATTCCCGTAATCCTGACGACACGGATGAGCGACTAAAAGGGCGCAAAGGAAAGTCGACGGACCGCCAGGAATGTGGGAACGTGCAAGAATGGCAAGAGGTAATAGGTTGTACACAAATAGCACTGCACCAAACTGACAAAGTAGCATGATCAGAAGCCACCGAATATGAGGAAAGTGGTATGAAATCACCTGTCCATCAATTCAGGCACGATGTGTGAAGTCACAAGCCTCCATAGCGCCTCAGGACTGATGTCCGTTCGCCTGGGCGTCCGATTTGGAAACCATGTGGTGGCATTTGGGGAGGGAGACTGTTTGCCGGGGTAGCACAGCTCAGGGGTGCCCTTGTCTATTTCGCACTTGACGGGGGCATGGTTCTCGACCAAAAGATCAAGGAGAGGCAGACCGGACGTTTCACCTTGCCATCGTGTGTACCCCTCGTCGTCGAAGTAGAGATACGAGGCATGTATTCGGGAAGGCTCCTCGAGGGGCTGGTCGGGAGACCCACTCTGTGGGTGTGAAGGCTGCCCCAGGATGGAACGAAGTGTCGTGGCAGGGCTGTCCTGGCTGGGGGAGCCCCTGGGTGGGGAATGTGTCGTGAAGTGGGTTGACGGATTCGTGAGTGGGAACACATGGAGAGAAGGGGGAGGGACGCCCGAGGGGAACGAGTGATCCACCGAGGCAAACGTGGATAGCGGACTTGGAATGATCGAATCGGGTACGAGATGCTGTGGAGGGTGCAGGCCCCCAGCGACGAAGACCGTGGGGGGGATAGCTTGGATGATGGTCTCGAGCTGATGCATCCTGTCCTCGAGGGTGGCCGTGCGTCTGGGGCAGAGTGAGACGTGTGGTGGCTAAGCGCGGGCGTGCGCACGTACTTTGATTTGTGGGGGTGTGTGCGTTTGCCCGGTTCTTCAAAGGTGCACGGCGAGTTGGCGGTCAGACAGGCCTGGCATGGGTGGCCCTCGTCGCATTTGATCCGCCTTCGCCTACAAGCAACGGGGATCAGCATCGCAGAGTGCACGGTCCTGGTGATGCGCACCGACAGCGATCGCACGCCCTGGAGAGGGGTTTCAGAGAAGCTGGACAACAACGGGGTGCCACACACCTGCTCAGCTTGAATCTGCGCTCCTTCGGAACTGCGGTCGAGGGCTTTTCCTGGCCGTCCTGCGATGGAGACATGGTGCGAGGCGCGGCGCGGGGTCGAGAGATCGAGTGCCAACGGCCGCTGACGAAGGAGGAATAAGTACGAGCCCAACACATCAGACATGGGTCCTGCGACCCGCTGCCGGGCCGAGCCGGGAATTTCCGAAGCAGACCCATATCGGGACATCAATTGTCGCCGCGCTGGTCCCTGAAACAGCCGTGTGCACGAGTGGTGAGCCTGTTCGCGAACCGGCGACGAGATCGTCGAGATTGGACGAGATATGATAGAACGCCTTCCTCGTCCCCTTCCAGTCGCACTGGCGGCCCACCTGCCTGTTCGCCGATCAGCATGGCCTGCCCAGGGCTGCCTCTCTGTCCACCTCGCCCGGTCGCGCGAGACCACCAGCGGCCCCGAAACTGTGCGCAAGAGACGTGAAACTGCTTCCACGCCCGGGACCTGTCCGGAGAACAAGCCAGCGATGCGGCACACGATGCTCCGCGGACATGGGGACAGCCACCAGCGCAGGCGCTGTGAACGCGTCCGGGCCCTCGTCCGAGAGTCTCCTCGCGCCTTGGCCTTCATTACGGATGAACGGGAGCTCAGACCCACAGCTTCGCTGCCTCGTGAACCGATCTCTGCGACCCAAACAGTGGTTAACAACGACACGCGCCTTTCATTTCGCGTGGCTGCGCGATATTGGCCAGAATTCGGAACAACAGATGAACACTGACTACCAAGAACTGCTAGCGACCTTGTAAGTACACCCTACGTGCAAACACGCGTAAATATGACCGTGTTGCCAGCACACAGTCCAGGCAAGCCCGGGAGCTTGTGCGATTTAGGGACGAAGAAGGCGTACGAAATGCGGGGGAAGAAATGCGATTGGAGTTTGGCCCTGTGGCATTGCTTATGGCAGCTACACCCATGCTCGCCCAGTCACGACCGGCAAGCGTCGTGTCTGTCTCGTTCCGCGAGACACCCTGTCCGGTTGGTCCAGGAAGTGGCTTGAACGTCCTGTTATCACAACGGGATGGATGGAGCCGTCCCGCGATGATAATGGAAATCCGGACGTGCAGCCACGTAGACCCATCGTTGACGAAAAGGAGATAATGTTTGCGCAACCGTCTCGGTCATAGGAGCGGGTCTGGCTCGAGAAGGCGGAACGTCGAGGCGGCCCCGTCCTCCCCGGGTGGCCGCCCGGGTATCTCTATGGAGTCGGCAGGCACGTGTGCGGTGTCGAGGAACAAACAGCCCTACTAGCGCCGTCAGCGGACCTCCCGAAAACGAACACTGTAGACCAGAGGGGCGACAACATTGTGAACGGCATCTGGACTAACCAACCTGAGTGCGTGCGTGCGATTTAGAGACGAGGACGGAAAGCAAGCACACCTGAACTTTTTTTTTTTTTTTTCCTTTTCGTGCGGCCGCCAGTTTTCATTGAGCAACATGACGGTGCGAACGGCGCAAAGTGTTTACCCCGCAGTCATATCGGATGGAACTCTAGTCGCTACCCGGATGGAACCCCGTAGGTCAATTACTTACCTCACTCATTCTTCGGACTGGCGGCGTGCGTGTCTTGGCCCGCGAAATTCATCCGAAATCTGTCGTGTCCCGCCGACATAGCCTGCTTGTGGTAGCACGTGACCCACCCGCCCTCGAGCGTTGGTGTGTGCCCATGCTCAGCTGATCCAAACCATGTCTATCAACGGACTCGACCACGACCATGATTTGAACACGGTGATTGCGAAAGGGCCTCCCTTTGAGGCATACGTCAAACGGAGGTGATGGTCCGACAAACAGACTCGGAGACCAGTCGATGCCGTCGTTTTCGGATGGACACCCGTGTGCCCATTGGGCGAGATAAACAGCGGCTCGCACCTTCCGCAAGAGAATTCGTGCACGACCCTGAAGCTAATTTTGTCGGGCGGCTCAAGATCCCAAGCGCGATGCGTCGTACCTTTTCTTTTCTTTTCTTTTTTTTTTTCGTGAACCAGTGGTTCGGTCTCTCCGCTCCGGTTGTACATGCCAAGTCAAGACCGTCTACAGACTGGGCGTTGATCAGGCTGCTCTACCAACGAGGCATCTTTTCCTTTTTACTTTTTTCCCCCCGTTCCTGGCCCTCATGGAGCGCATAGTACTTCGGTGCATGCGTCGGGTCGTCTTCGTTTTCCATTCAATAATGCACGAGGACGCCTTCTGGTGGAAACAGCTCCAACCTGGGAACGAAAACACGCCTCTCGTCTATCCGAATGTGCCAAATCGATCATCTTTGGCCAATTTATGTGGCACCTCGAAACATATATCGTCAAGGACGGGCATGATACGCACTATCGCCTCTTTTCCCTTCTCTCTTCTTGCCCTCGGGGCGTCTGAGGAGAACGACAAACTAAACCTTCCATGTTTCGCAGAGAACGGAAAACGGAAAAGAGAAAAGAGAAACAAACAAAAAAGTGTTTTCCGTGACGAAGTGCACCGCGCTTCGGCATGACTCAGCGCGCGCAAGATTTTTCGCCAGTTCATGGCCAAATGTCACAATGCCACGAAGACGCAAAAGGGAGTGATCGGTGAGGTAATGATGAAACCCGTCGCCCACTTTGTGCCTCCCGGGTTCATAAGGTATCCCCGGATGGCGATCAACAGGCATCTGAACGGCGTGCGTCTCTTGGATGGAGCCGTATGGCGACTAGTCCAAGCCGGACCAGTGTGTATCCATGGATAAACGTGGAACAACACGTGTGTCGTTGGCAGATCTGGCCCCATCTCACCGCCCTTATCGTCAAATCCGACCACAGACTGTGGGAACGAACGTGGTAAGCCTATTTGCAAATGTGACAACCCTCGGAAATCTGCTGAAAGCAATGATAGCCCCCTCCCTAGATTGCGACGAGGGCGAGCGAGGACGCGGATCGTCGACCCACATTTTGCGAAAATGTCCACTGAAAGTGAAACGGATGATAACATTGACATCACAACCAAGGGTCGTACAGGCAGACAGCTCCTTCCAGAAGGAGCATCACCTCGGGAACGCGGAAGACATCCACATTTTCCCGATTCCCAATGGAAAACCTCGTGTAGACTCTACAACACAGAAACGGAATTGTCATATGACCGTTAGGGCGGTCGCAATTCTTTGGTAACCAGTGCGGTGTTGGAGCGGCGTTGGGTGCCCCTTGGTAGTTCTGGCGGAGAATGGGTAACGAGCCAGTGGAAAACAAAACAAACAGGGTGCAAATAAGCACCATAGACGCCGAGGTTGCAGGGCGGCACGGAGCATGTCACTTGTAAAAAGGGTTGCTTCCGCACCAGCACGTCCAGGCGGTGCAGATACGCAACCCTTGGTGCAACTGCCTCTGACTGCGCAGAGATGCCGTGATCTGGTTGACCGCGTGACAAGGCGCGGCGCTAGCTCACCATCGCTGGAGCCTGATCCTCTTTTCAAAAGTCCCCAGTGCCGCGAGGCCTGCGCACCTACTGCACGGACTCGCGCTCGTAGTGGCGCTGACTGTAGCAGATCAATCCTCGGAAACCACCGTGGCGCTGGGCATCCGATATAGGGATCGATAACAATCGAAGATTTCGCCGTCTTGCGCTATGCCACGACCGAGGGTCGGACCTCGTGAAATATCGATACCACAATTTGGGTATTCGATCGTTCGATAAACCGCCACACGTGGTCCGGGAAGAGAGCAGAAAGATCGTTCCAACATCCAAAATTGGGTTAGAAGGCAAAATATGGAGCCAAGCCAACCAGGACGGTCCAGGCGCAGCGCATCGGAGAGGGATATATCACCTGAGGCTACCTAAGGTTAAAACGGATTCCACTGAGTTGTTTCAGCTGAATCAAGGGGTTAGAATGGATAGTGCGTTCGGTGTAGAAAGTGGAATGGAATAAACCTCGATCTTGCACAGTTTTGCTGTGGCAGCTTCCCAGGAGATTGAAAGACTGCACCTTCAGGTGCAGAAGCAGCAGTGCACGCACCAGTGGCTTGCAATAGAATGACTGAAAACACGAGACGGAAATTGAACAATATTGTGCTGCTTCCCTGGGTTTAGGAGGGGAAAAAAGGCTCACATCTCATGCAGTACCGCCGAGGCTCTTCAGTCTACGTCGGTGTTACTCAGCGGCGCGGGGGAGGTGGCAAAAAGTCGAGTTCGTAAAAGGAGTGAAACATTCATTCGAGTTTTCTCTTCGTCGACAAGGATAGCTAGAGAACGCGGCATGTGAGAAATTCGCGGATAGAAGCGTTTATTCCTGTTACAAACACTGCGCCTGGCTTGCATGGCGCTAATTGCGCGTGCTGCAGTGGCCCCGATGATTGTCGAGAGTATGGGTCCTAGGTAGTACACGCTGGAGCGCCGAGTAAACATCGAGTAGACTGGGATTCCGGACAGAAAGAAACGGTGGTGTTCTGAGCCGTGTCACAACCCAGCGTCGACTAGGAGCTATCCAAGCCTCTCGCGGCGGTGGTCGTCGGATCCAGTGCGGTTTTCTCAGGCTCTGGCGGCGGTCCGACGAACTAACCTCCTCACTCCGACGACCTGGCCCACCGAAGTTCGTCCAGCACTCGACACCACGGCGAAACGCACAGCACCAATGCTGGGCCTGGTGTAAAACAGAGGCGGTTGGTTTCGTGAAAGTGGAGATTTCGCACAGTCGACCTGCTTCGACGGTCACCAGACCCACTGACGCGTCCAGCAAGAAGGGCCGCCGCCTTCTGCCAACGACACCTATCGCGGCCGAATCACGTCGAACGCTCACACCGACTTTCCCATTGGGTTCGGCTCCGCGCTTCTCGACGGTGCGCTCGACCGTTCCTATCCCTGCGGCGTCCCGGCCCAATGTTGCGGACCGCCACGCCCCGCTGCAAGTCCTGTTCCTTTCTACTAAACGTCAATGACGGCGATAAGTCGATGCGACGAATCGGGACGTTCGTATGTTGTCAGATATGGATCCGTTCAGATAGTTATTCAAGTCCCTGAGAGCTCAATATGAATCGTCGAATGTGAGTGACGACTTGTACTCTCTCCGCATCGCCTCGTTCCAGGCTGATTGTAAGGGTTTCTTGTGGAACAACACCGCGGGCTGGCGCAATCCATTCCCTTCAGTGAACAGGGCCGCAACCCCCCGCGGTATGACAGATCTTCCCGCGGCGCGACAAAACATGAAATCCGCGGGTCGTGGTGCAGACCCGCCCTGGGTGATGACGACTGTTTCTGACTCGCGCTGACTAGCTGGTAAACCTACTTTCCCATCGAGCTGATCATCCTTCCCTCCTCGAGTACTCGGGCAGCATCCCGGGGCCATGTGTCACCGTTTAGACAACGACCCTAACCTTTTGCCTTGCCTACGCTGGAACTTGAGGGGCACGTCTTGGCATCTGGTTTCCATCGCATCACTCTGCCATGCTGCCACGATCGGAGAGTGACCGTGTCGCGGTGTCAACCTGTGAGAGTTGTCATTTTGAAGAGGGGGCAGATGTCGGGCCAATCCAGTCGAGTGCGACGATATCACTACTCTGGACGCTACACGGCCTCCTCAATCTATGGTGCTTTGTCTTTCTCAATGTCCCGTAGTGTTCCTGCTCATGTTCCCCCTGCACATCAAACACAATACCTCAATAGCAGGGCAAAGTGATCCAGATAACAAAAGGCGACTCACTCGTACAACAAAGAGAGGATAAAATCTACTATTCATAGGCGTACGATGGCTAGCAGATCCTTGGACTCCCTTCCCTACCGACAGCGCCAACAGAACGAACGTTGATCGCTTTCGGTGGCGACCCCGACTGTGCCCAACACCGTCGACCACCCTCGCCATTATGATTTGTGTGGAGTTCTCCAGACCCACTCTCGTTCACGCGGTGTTCGGGACATCAACGTGAGAGTGACAGCTTCAAGGTCTTTCGCCAGTCACACCGTCATCTCCGCGCCGCTAACCTTGTGGTTACTGTCCCGATCGACAGCCATCATTGATGAGGTGCGGCCGCTGTCGACCTTGCTCTCAGTCAACGTCGTGATGTGGACTTGCATCCTATCCCTTCGATCTGTGCTGAGGCTGATGTCCGTCGCAGTGAGAGGTATATTCGTCGTCTGTTTAGTCCGACTGGCTAGACTGACGCGAATGATGACCATGTAAAACGTGATGGAGATGATGGGTGTGATCTGACGGTCAAAATAGGGCGGAAAAAAGGCGCATCAGTGAGCCCGGCGTGTTTCATCACCAAGACGCGACTGACCATGGACAGGAGCACAAACTGAAAGTCGGACCGACAGAGATAACAGATCAACTGGATAAACAGAGTGACAGAGTAGATCAAGCCCGCGTCGATGACGATGTGCAGTACAGGTCGCAGATGCGACTTTCCGGAGCCGCGGAATCTCACCGCCTTTTGGTCGACGTACCAGATGCGGCCGGCTAGCAAAACTGGCGAAAGACACGACGTTTTAGAAGGCACACTGCCAGCACGCACAAAAGTGTGACGGGCGTACGGGTCGTCAATAGGTCCGTCGCTAACGCTGTCGCCCAAAACGACGTAGTCCATTGTGAGATTGGCCCATCAAAGACCCCGTTTTGCTTCAGTCGTGACCCTATAAATGGGCCCGCAATTCCGGTCGCTTCAGAGAGGTCATTAACAATCTCAGTCCACCTCAGAGCAATGACGAAACCCGTACCACCAACCGCGGACCAAAGTAGCACGGGCAAAATCATGATGCGCTTAGACTGCCACACCGCATAGCAGCGGTAGAGCTTCGACAGCGTCAGCGGTCGACGCTCATCGAAAAGACGAACAAGAACATACGACAACGCTGTCCCCTAGGAGCGTCTGTGCTGTGAACACATAGTTTGCATACACGAACGTCCACTGCGAGATATCTGAGAAGAACGCGACCGGCCCTCCTGGGTAAGTCTCCCGAAATAATATAAAACCCTCCATGAGTCTGATGATGTTGATCGCATAGTGCTGCATGTCCCCCGCCCCAAGAGAGAGACCGTCACGGCCCTCGATCAATGCATGTCACAGCAAGACAACAGATGGACACACGCACCATCGTGCTCAACACGAGGAACATGCACGCGACCACGAGCATCCAGCGGTTCACCCGACCGGTAGACCGCTGGGACAACAGCGCCCAGATCGTCCCTGCGAACATCAATAGCGAGAAACCTGGGGGAAAATACGTCCAGGTTATGTTTTCCGTTGCCGATCACGTCTGAATAGACTTTACCGTACAACATTCCTTCCATCAGCACCGACAGGAGCTCTGCCTCGTCCAAAGGGATATCGTTCCGCGCCATACTTTAGAACACACGCTGTCTACAGCTGGTGCAAGCGATAAAAAACACGGGAGCCTGAGACGTGACAAGAAACGATAGGAGGTAAGGAACGGAGGAGGGAATACACCCAGGACAGAAGCAGTACGGGAGAAAGGAATGAAGGGGGGAGAGCAAGAAACGAAACGAGGTAGGGTGCACCACTCGTTTCAAGGCCCAGAACGACCCCAGGCAGATAAGCACTCGATAGATCGCGCCGACCATCGTCGGAATGATATGTGCGAAACGCGTGCGCCTTTGGATCGGAAACACGGCGCGTATGTATAAAGTTCAAGGAACGTCACAAGGCCGTGTTCTGTCATGGAGACGCCCGTTAATATCCGTGTTCCTGTTTTCTTTCGAACAAGCGCGTCACTTTACTCTTGACTCTCTCTGCGCATACTACCTGGTTAGCAAACCAAAACTCAAGTTCGGTGGGGAAAAAGGTCGTTTGCGCGCTACTAACTTGAAGGGCCACTGACAGGTCCTAGCAAAACTACGACAGATCTGACCTGCTGGGATTGAAAGGTAGCCGTCTGAACGTTTCGGATTCACGGACAGATCTAGAACCACCACCACAGCCCGGGTCTACGTCCATTGTGCATCCTACGGCGTCTTGTTTGATTCCGTCCCTATGCCTTATCCCTTTGCTTCATTCCTTTATCGTGTGTGCATGCATCTGTGTACCATCATCGTCATCAATAACAAGGACCGGTGCAATTGCGCTCCCGATCCATTGTCATGGCATGCGCGTGGAGCCATGGCAACTAGTAGACGCCTGGCGACAGCGACAAGCCATAGCGACGAACTGAGTCTGATTACATAATCAAAGGATCTACGCGCACGCGTACCATGCGAATACGGTTGGCATTGATGATAGACAAACAGTGTTAGTGCTGTAGGCGCGTCTACTGCCTACTCTCCCGTCCGCGCCAGCATTGCAAGATTGTCGTCGAAAGCAAGAGAAGAAAAGGTAACAAGTCCAGAATATGCACGAACTATTGCTAGTATGGGTCGTCTGGTCAGCGTCGTCGAGGGAAGAAAAAAAAAGTGATATAATAAAAAGGGGATGCAAAAGAAAAGAAAGTAAGAGGGCAAGGGGAATGATGTGAAGCAAACGTGGTACAACAATGGCGTCAGGTCGCATCCGTCCCGATGTCTATGATACAGTCCCGACCTTTTCAAACAGCGCCCACATATGTGACATGCCATGCAGCTGACCTTATAGGGCTCGTCCACCCGTCCATGAATGCGTGCTCTCCGGCCTCGACCCGCCTCCAGCGGCCAGGTACGCCGAGTGGAATCCCTCGTCGCTCGGATACGTTTGGTACCCTTGCGATCCAGGTCGAACCTGCATCTCGAATGATTCTGGAGCCGATAATCCCATCGGAGACGGTGACCGTGTGTAACTTGACTCTGGGCCAGGCGGTATCAACGTCGGAGACGACACCTGCGAGAGGTTCTCTCCACTCTGCCCATTAGAGAAACGGAGAAGCGAAGGCGGTATCGCTGAAGGTGCCCGGACATCGCTCGAAGGATGGTACACCGCGTGTGGTGGTATTGTCAGCGGGACTGCTTGCTCGGCTTGCATATCGCCCATCTCTGACGACCCGACCTGGATTAATGGTGGTGGAGAGGTCCGGTCGACTTGAGGGGGATCGTAGGTATACCCCGCAGGCCGTTTCTCATTGACATCCGACTCGGGCGATGCTTCTCTTGGCGCATACACGTTCGGCAAGGTTATTTCGGAGGTTGACCGTGCGTGGAGCTCGCGGAACATGGGCGCCGTCTCGTGGTCTGAGATATGTATGTTCTTGGACGCTCTGCGATGCCGGATCCCTAATCGGTCTTTCAAGTCCCCGCAGACCCACATCTCCCGAACAATTTCCTTGTCTAACGGCCTGTATGCGGAAGACGCAAACTTGTAGACGAAGCGAGGCGCTATGGGGGAGAGGTCAGAAGATGTTCAGGGTGCTGCGGTGTTTCAACTTTACCTAATGCGACCAAAACCGAGAAGACAACCGTCGCCCAGAAGGTAATATTGGTAAACAGCACTTCCACCTCATCCACAAACGATCCCGTGGATGAGAAGAAGTTGCTGGCCGGGAGGTATGAGTATATCACAACCCACAGGAGCATCACGAGCGAAGATCCAATGACCACAATCCACGTGATAAACGTCCAGCTACAAAGGAGGTCTGGTCAGCACTCAGCCCGAACATCGCAAGCGCGTAGATAACGCACTAGTGGGTATTCATTCCAACATAGCTATTCGCGGCAAATATGGCAGCGATCGCGACGGTGGTACCAAAATCGGACAGGGAGTCGATGCCCCTGCCGTTCCAGGAAGTTGCAAGACCGAGGGACCAGACGAGATAAGGTATAAAAAAGACGACCGCCGACTGGTATAGACCATCGAGCATGTACGACCAAAACTTTACCCGGGTGTATTCTAGACCACGAATACCTCGAATATAAAGCTCAGGGAAGGCCAACGCCGCCTTCGCGTTGATATCTTGGTCAAATGCTAGCACATTGGACGTCAGGACCGGTCGCCCCATCGAGACCCTCGAAACACTGACCGCCAAGAACGATGACCGGAAGCGATGTAAATAGCAAGTTGTAGAGAAGGATGAAACTGTAGTCGTATAGATACGTCGCGTCGAAGCTATCAATGAATGGCATATTAGCGCGAAGACGCGTATAAACCGCACGCAGTGACTCACTAGCAATAGATGAGATACCAAAACATGGCCAACGTCCAGATCACGTTCTAACCGAGGACGATCAATCAACCAGGTCAGTGAGGACGACGGGAGGTACGAACCTTGTAAAAGAAGTTGCTGTGCATGTCGGCAATCCGCTGATACGACCAGCGCCCATGCACAAGAAGCAACTTTGTCAGGAAT
Organism: Boletellus aff. lepidospora; assembly: GCA_038094175.1. Classification (NCBI taxonomy): domain Eukaryota; kingdom Fungi; phylum Basidiomycota; class Agaricomycetes; order Boletales; family Boletaceae; genus Boletellus; species Boletellus aff. lepidospora. The sequence goes on from JBBPTT010000003.1 coordinate 57,037, forward strand.
CTGAATTGGCCAAAGGCGTAGTCTGCAGACATGGCGGCCTGCGAACCCTCGTGGCCCAGCAGTCCACAACCGACGTTGGCCTCCTGAATCATGGCCACGTCGTTGGCACCGTCGCCGATAGACAGAGTCATTGCTTTGCGACCCTCTTTGACCTGAACAGCTCATGAGCACTGTGGGCTCTTGGTAAAGGAAACACGAAGCGTACCAGTTTCACCGTCAATGCCTTTTGGGCTGGCGACACACGGCAGCACACGACCGTCTCGCACTGCGTACCAAGGTTGAGGAACAATGGCTTGATATCCGGTGTCAATGCGTGCCGCAGCGTCTCGCCATCGATCACGACCGCAAATGCAGCCTGAGCGCCAGGCACGAAACCTCGTCTACGCGGATCCAAGGACGGGGGACCTAATATAGATGCAATCTTGTTCAGCCCTGCTTCGATCTGTGCGCGCGTTCCTTGGGGGGAATCGGCCGACAGGATCATGATCTCCATGTCCTGCTTAAGCAGGTTACAGCTGAATCCAATCTCGATCGCCGTCTGCAGCTTATCACCTGGATAGGAGGTACAATGTAAGGCACGCGGGCCCACCTACTCGACGACTTGCTCACCTGTGAGAATCCATAGTTTGATGCCCGCTCGGTGCAGAGTCTCGATCGCCTCTGGGACACCCTCTTGCAACTTGTCCTCTAATGCGGTGGCACCGAGCAACAACAACTCCTGCTCGATAACAGAGGCTGCCTTCTCGATCTCTTCCTCCCTGTTCTCCGTCGCTGCAGTCGCCGCATCGTACGTCCTTCCCCACGCGAGGAACTCGTCCTCCGTCAGCACCCTATACGCAATACAGAGAGTCCTCAACCCCCCGTTGGCAAATGTATCCATGTCCTTGGTCGTCTTCTCCTTGAGCGCTGGGTCAACGCTGGCAGAAAGTCGCTCGTAGATGACCGAGTCTGCACCCTTGCAATACAGGACGATCCGACCGTCCGGCGCGCGCGCGATCACGCTCATCCGCTTCCGTGCACTGCTAAACTCGATCGTCTTCAACAGCACGTACCGCTCAGGCTGTCCCATCACTTCTATATCGATTGCATCCCGCGACCTGCCCACGAACGGAAATCCAACGTCCCTCGCCGCAGCCACCAGCGCAGCCTCGTCCGGCGACTCTGCCTTGTACTCCAGGTACCAAGGTTTCTCCGTCTGTGCCGGCTTCTCTGCGAGGACGGTATGACAGACGGCCAGGGCGCGGAAAAAGGCGGTGATATGTCCCGCCTGATCGGAAGACCGTTCCTTGATGTCCTCGGCGAGCTTGGGTGAGACGAGCGTGAGTTTGTCGATCTGTGCATACCGGTTCTTGAATATCTTTGAGAGGGTGGCTACCATGGTGTCCTTGAGTACGGCAAGCCTACGCGCGAGCTCCTCGGGTTCGACAGCATCTGCTCGCCCCTCTCTCGTTGCGGCGCCGCGCTCCGCCTCGGTGATACCTTCCCCGTACACCACCCCGTGGATAGAACACTTCTGGAATTCCATGACGTTTTGCGTGAGCGTGCCAGTTTTGTCGGAGAAGACGTATTCGATCTGCCCGAGGTCGTCGGAGATACCCCAGTTCTTGGGGACACAAGCCGTATCAAAAGGTTTGTAGTACATGTCGACATCCTGTGCAATGAAGTAGGCTTGAATGGTCTTGACGATTTCGATCGAAATGAAGAGCGAGACGGGGACAATATTCTGGAATGCAATGAGGCAGGAGCTATACAATGTCTCAGATCGATGCAGGCGGACAAGGGAACCAGACTCACACAAATGTCACAAGCGCATTAAGTACGGTGGAGTTCGTGGGGTCCACACCCGGTTCGTAGACCTTGACGCTCGTATTCTGTAAACCATCGAGGACGCCGTAGATCACTGCAGAGAGTATACAGATGATGAGCAAAAACACAAAGTTGACGATGACGTTAAAGTTAGTCTCCTTGGCAATCTTGGATTGTTTGGATGGCGTCAAGCCCCCATTCAAGTAGATTTTGGTGTCCGGGCCTGTGAAAACGACTAGACCGATGATCCAAGCGGTGTTCCGCACGGTACAACCACGAAGGAGCAGTTCGTTGATGGTAACACCTTCCTTTCGAGAGTCCCCATTAACGGGGTCCGTATAGCGTAGAACCCCATTGTACAAGTACAGATTCTGATGGGGTGGTTCGGATTCGAGGACGAAGGACGATCTCTCGGCGTCTTCCTCTGAGGAGATGGAAGAGGTAGGTTTCAGAGCCCTACGAGGCTTCAAGTTAGTCTCGCCGTCCAAGTTCTTTGTTTCCAAGTAGCAGAGGCCGTCAGGATCCGATGTTGACAGGACGACCACGTCGGCTGGGACTTGTTCGTTCTCCCTCAAAAGCACAATATCACCAACTTCCAACTTCTTCCATAACGTCCTCTCCCATCTCGCGGCCCCGCTTATCCGTCGCTTCCAGTCGATGACCCCAGGCGACGACCGCGAGGGTATGCTCTGTTGATATGACGAATACGACCTGTTTCGTCCCCAGGGTCCGGGCTCGGCAGCGGGTGGGAACCCAGGAGGGTAGGTATGTGAGTCCACGCTGACGATATCCTCGAGCTGTCTCCCACCCGCACCGGTCGGTCTCCCGAGGCTCAGCGTACTCTCGCTAGGGTCCACCGTGCTCAGGCTAATCCTGTCCCCCTCGGTGCCTTTGCTTAGAACGATGCGCATCCCTTCACCTGCTTCCTTTTCGCGGAGCTTTTGGACACCTTTGGACACCTTTCCGGGGGATTTGACGTGAAGGAGTCGCTGGTACCAGGCGCGAGGATCGAGGGGCTGATTCACGTTACGCCACTCACCGAGTCGCGTAACTGCAGAAGTGTTGACTTCTTCGTCGAGCTGTGCACGGCGGTAGTCCTCGACACCATCCTTTATGGCGGTGACGATGAGAATGAAAGCAAGAGGAAGGGCAGCGGTCGAGGCAGAGGCGGCTCCGAATACAGGAAATACTGGGACACGTTCGGTAGGTGGAGAGTGGGCTAGCGGAGGAGCACTCACACTGAAAGATGACGAGGGCCAAGAAGTAGATGTTGGCTATCCTATACAGCGAGGTGAATGGGAGTAGATGCTGCAGGAACGGTGGAGTTACCGGTGGAACTGCTCATAGAGGTTCTTGGGGAGGAATGTGAGTAAGGTGTATCCTAGAGGCAGTGTGAGAGCGCAACGGCAGGAGCTGGCAGAGAACTCACTGCTGGTGCGAACTTTGTTTCTGGCATAGCGAACGAGTGGCTGGCCGTTTTGATCGACCTCCGTGGCAGACAAGGGAGCATTGACGTATACGTTTCTACGGACACCTGGTATTTGTGGGCCAGACGGGCTGGAGGTTGCGTCAGACACAGCCGAGTCGGCGGTCTTTGGACGTTTGTCCTTTCTGAAGAAAAGGGAGCGTTTCTTGCGTGCGGACCTTCTCTCTGCGCGCAGCTCAGAGCGAATGGATTCTGCGATGGTGGAGGCCGCGGTGCGCACGGTGCGCAGGCGGAGGTCGGGATCAATCGGGGCGTCGCTGTCATTGTCGTTGTCGTCGTGGCCTTGTCGTGGATGGCGCTTGAACGGCGACATTGGCTGATGGTGTGTGTGGAGTGTGACCGAGTGCCAGCCCGGATGAAGCAGGTGCAAGAGACGCAGCACACGGCGGTGCGTTTCCACCGACAGACCCCAATCACTGCCAGCGCTGCGGCCGCATAGCTACGACACTCCGCTCCGAACTCGTCCAGCGTCCTCAAACACCCCATTTAACGTGCATTGCCCTCGTCGGTGCAGGTTGGGGCACCCGGTGAGTCGCCGTCCACCGTCCAGCGAGATTGTCTCATGCCGTGGCATGCAGCATTCGCCACCAGACCGTTTCTCCTCGACCACATTTCACCTCTTTGTCTGCAAAAACGTCCACACTGCTCGACTAGTTCACGTATGGTCCACGGCAGTGCCAGCTCCGCGCTCTACAACATCTAGCACGCCACGTTCAGCGCCTTGTCTCCGTGTGGTTCAGTTTTCAAAATTTCAATAATGCCGGCGGCCCGGGTACCGGTTTCTAGTCCAACTCGAGTTGCATCATCGACAGGTTCGTCCATTTGTTTCGCTTGTGTTACCCTTGCCGATTGCTTGTCAGGTTTTGGCGGGACATACAAAGGACACGATTTTCGTTTTTTTTGCAAGTTTATTCTCTTCCACTGTGCTGCCCTCTCCTTCAGTCGACTATATCCCCGGGACTCTGGAAAGTCGCCGTATGCGCTTTCATCGCCCTTCGCCAAACCCCCTTTGTTGTCTAGGCGTTCTGGGAACGTATCTTCACAGGCCTCTCCATGCACGTCGTGAGGTCTCAGCTCGGATTTAAGGCTCATCCCCCGGAAGGATTTACCAGTCGCTGTTCCAGCTCGATCACCTCCTCACCCTTCCTCGTGTTAATATCCGAAACACGTGCCTTTCCCTGCCTGTCACCGGGATATCAGGCCTGGCTAGACCAGGTACAATCAACCCCTTCCCAATAGCGACCATTCATCCAGAGAATATAGACACACATCGTCACGTGCTATCCACAAGGCACGTGTGGGCACGTGGAGTCAGTCGTGGAGAGCAATACAACCGAGAGCCCCTTGGGAGGCATCGTGCAAAGAACCTGACGATGCAGATGCACTGCTCAAGACCCCGGGAGGACATGTCCGCGATTCTCTCTTGCTGGACCGATCGTCTGTGGAACGTCGGTGTTGTACATAATGAGCGAACTTACGTGGTCAGGATGCAAGACATCGCAATCCACTCTTGTCTGTCACTGCCTTTTGATGGATATTCGGTACCGCTACCTCCGTTGCGATCCCCCGCTCGACTGCTCTTGTACAGATGAAGATGCAAAGAGGGCATACCACTTCGTAGACGAGGTCCTGTACATTGCCATATTGCATCCGGAGCAACAGTTTCCATGACGAGATAGGTCAACACAGGCTTTGACCTTGGCAATTACCAAGCACAGGTATCGTCAAGGTCGTTTACTTTCTTTGCTCGTCACATTGACCTAGTTCTGGATGTGGTTTACAAGCGGGCACCCTCACAGTCTATGGACTTGCTTGAGTGTGTCGGGCTCATCCCCACCGCTCTTAATCTCGTCGTTGTCTTGATCGAGGAGACGGGAAAAAAAGGATACAGGCGACTTCAAACCCGACCATGGTATCCGGGGGGCAAACAAAGTTATCGGTAGCAACACTGAAGCGTGGGTCTCCTAGACAATGCTTATCAATGCGAGTTAAATACGATTCGTCTTTTTCTGTGAGCTTGGTGCTCGGTCAGAACTCAGTGCGCAAAGCCCTGGTGTGTAAATGTGCACGCCAATTCCGTTGCGATGCCGGGGTGTTGACCCTAGTGTTCTTTCTCTCTTCTTTCTTTCGCCCACTTTACACGTTTCAAGTCTGGCCTGCGATGCACCAGCAGAGCGACCCCGATCACCGGCAGAAACGAGGACCCAGGAGTCATTTCTAACATAACGTGGGCTGACAGCACACCAGCAGATGTCTGTGCCATTCAATATTGGAATCTTATTCTTGTTTATTTTTATTCTGTTTTGCAGCGCAGTAACAACTTTAGTCATAATTCTGGGTGACGGCCCAAGTCATGAGCTCTGCGCCCGCGATCGGCCATGTCGACTGCCTGGCATTTTCGGCACCGTTTGCTTGGGCCTGGCAAAAACCTTTCCTGGCAGGAGCCTTGCCAAAGATAACCGCCGATTGGTATTTGTCCGACGTACCCTCAGCGAGCGGGAGTTTGACGGAAACTAGCGGTGTCGAGAGATGGACGCTGCTTCCGCTCACAGCCAGTAGCACTCACCACTCCCAACCTGGCACACTAGAGCCTGGCGCACAATTGACAAGTCGACACTACAAGTCTCGCGATCATGTTCAAAACGAATGGGCCAGACGATCCCTGGTTTCTCCCTGGCATCCGCTATACCATCAGTTTATCCGCACAGCCATCCCCAATGGTTCCCCGAGATGAGACAGTGCAGCTGGACCTGCCACAAACGCTTGTCGTGGCTGCGATAACCGGTGACGCGAGATTTACCCTACAACATTGGTTTAGAGTTGATAGCTGCCGATATTGGGGCAAACAAATCGCTTCAATAAAACCCATCCGAAGACATGTTTCAACCCCACTGGTTTCGGGTGCCATGATGTGATTGTGGGTCAACAGTGGTACACGCCAGGACTAAGGTTCACCTTATTGGTATGAATACTCTGGCTGCCAGTTGAATTGGAACCCACCAAAAACTTACTCACATAGGCGAGATCCACTGAAAAGAGCAGAGAAGCAATATCTCATCCCATCGTCATATTTCAAACAGGACAGTGCTAAGCGCTGAGTACCGTCGAATAACCGGTACGGTTCAACAAAATCCCAAACATCGACTATGAATCAAGACGCGGCGGAGTCGCTTTCAACACTGAACTAGATTATGGGATCGGTGCATAGCATCGTATATCTTCACTAAGTTTTGGCCTGGAGTATTCACCAAAAATTCTTTTCTGGCCTATGGAAAGTCGTCCAACGCTGGTAGCCCAAACGACAGGGGTTTGCACTACGTGAATGTTCGGCTATTTGAAGGTCGGTTTCACGATCTGTGTCGACGATGTCACTCCGTTGTGACTTGTCCCTAATCTTGTCTTCCACGCGTAGGACCGGATGAGGCCTGTCAGCGTCAAAACGCATATTTATTCCACGGATTTTTTGTCTGTTTCCCTTTCCCCCTCATCTGTTTTTTTTTCTCCTTTTGGGCTCGCCGTCTTCCTAGTGCACTTTTTGGAGTATGCATGATCGCAGGAACGTCATAACTGGTACAAAGGGCATCAGTCTCGACAAGGCTGAAATCTTGGGCGTCCTCGCCGAGGGGGTATTGTACGGTAAATCCTGCCAGCGGACGATCCGCGGACGCAACACGCTAAACCTCTTTGTGTGCGATCGCCAAAGGTTTCTCCGTGTTAATGTTCGCGGGAACGATCTGGGTACTGTTGTCCCGACGGTCCACTCACCACGTCAACTACAAGATACTCGTGGTCGCATGTCTATTGCTACTGGTTAGCACCTCTGTGAGCGTTTTTCATTCGTCTGTTTATCGATGTGCTGAACAGACTAATATTTTCTGTGGATGAGAACAGCACTTCGTGATCGATGTCATCAGGCTTGTGGAAGGCTTTGTGTCAGACCGGGATTCTTACAAGAAGGGTCCTACTGGATATTTCCAAGACGTAACTCAATGGACGTACGTGGACAGGCACTGTTTGTTCACCGCACAGACGCTCATAGGGGACGGTGTCGTCGTAAGCCTTCGTTGCAACCGGATGGACAATATCCGCTGATGCCGCCATTCACACCGCAGCTTTACCGTTGTTATGTGGTATGGCAAAGCAAACGCGTCATGATCTTGCCTGTGATACTCTGGTGTGGCCTTGGTGGTACGCATCTCGTCCTGCTCTGGTGACTGACCCTGACAAGCGTTCCGCAGCAACCGGATTCGGAAGTGCCTACATCGCGTCGCAGTTGCGACACGCGGGGACGTCTGGTTCGCACCTCTCGCCGTGGATCGCATCGTTTTGGGGGTCCGCATTGGTGACCAACGTGCTGACGACGTGTACGTCGTCTCCATCACACGCATGTCAAAAGGTTCTGGACTTTGCTCACCCCTGCACGTCAGTCTTGCTGGTCTGGCGCGTCTGGCACATTGATCGAAAGGCAAAGAAGATACGCGGGCCCGGAAGATCACACCTACAGCATCTGTTGCACGTCATCGTCGACGCCGGCATGATCTACTCGTTTTCCCTCCTCGCAGCGTTGGTCTCCTTTTGGTGTCGATCCAGGTTTCAGTACGTCATGGTGCGTCGTTTGTTCTCTGCCGCGCTCGTGGCGAGTTGCGTTTTGAACATCACGCACTGATGCTCGAACCGCCTTCGCGGACGACCATCTTACTCCCATACAGATTACGCCGATCATCTCGATCACGTTTTACATGGTGATCATCCGCGTTGGCCTGGCCAACAGCCAGGCCAAGCAGACGATGAATACGGTAGTACCCTTCGAGAGCTCGAGCTCGGACCCCGCGGGCCGCGAGATGGAGATGCAAATCCACGTCTCGACGCTGACCGAGAGCAAGGCCGACGACGGACACTCGCCCGGGTCTGTCGTGTTGCCCGATCGCAGATACGACCCGCGAAGGGAGAAGCTCGAGTGGGTTTGACGGGAAAGGCGGTTCGGATGCGGCGAAAAAAGTGCACAGGCAGGCGCGTCGCGCGCGAGACGCTGATCGTGACGGGCCGTCGTCAATGCTCCGCGCGCGCACGAACCGGCTGAGGCTTGGGCCTGATAAAAGCCCTGGTTACGCGCCCGACGTCTCGCATGCTACCCCGTAATTGTTTTCAACCAACCACCGCCGCCTGATGACGAATCGACGCTTTCCGTTGTACATAATGTACATTGCGCGAAGCGAAAACGCGGAATTTATGTACATAAGACGCCTTCAGTCATTGAAAATTCCGGCGCTTGTGCAGCGAAATCCGTGGTGCGAGCATTGAATGACGTCGGTCCGCCAAGTCAGCGAAGCACGCAAGATAACGTTGAAATTTCGTTGAAGAATATGCTCGATCGAGATGAGGCCTGGTGACATGAATTCTGGGTAGCAACTTTCACCTGATAACACGATCGTTACGCATAAAGATTCTTTTTTTTTTCACCGGAGGATCAGAGGACGGTCGCCCGACACCACTTTTAGTCATGTCATACTACCTACCGTCTGTTTTGTTTTGTCCAGTCTCATCGTCCTTTGAGTGCCCTCGGGCCGATTTCCTTGCTCTGCTCTGGTAGCCGAACGGAGCGCCCGTGCCCTCCCAGCGGAGTTAGTCGGAGCTAAAAATTGCGGAGTTTCCTAAAGTAGTTAGTTAGGGAATGCTACACTAGTACAGTCGACGCTGTCATAACCCATACCCCTTCGGAGCTTGCTCGTAGTCGAACCACCAAGTAAACAAAGCGTGATACATAGAAAACATGGATAGAAGAGACTTAGTACTACAATCCTTCCCACTACGCTGAAGTGAAATTTTTAGTGGCTGAGGCGTCCGAAGCCTCCGAAGGGGTATGGGTTATGACAGAGTCGACTGTACTAAGTCCCTAGTAACGCTCGGCCTTGCGAAAGGCTCGTCTCAGACGACAACCACCATGTGGGTGTCGGTCACGACGCGGCCCTCAGTTTCCAAGGACCGTCCTCGTGGTCCAACACGTGTGTCCGCCTTGTTCGTCTGGACCCGAAGAGAATGGTGTGAAAATTCAAGTTTGGCGGTCCACCCTCTCCGCCTCTGGCACAGGGCGTGCCACAGGTCGCCGACGGTCGCCGCCTCAGGCAGTGTTTGTTCCGACGAGTTCGCCATTGTGGGCGCTTGAACAGTTGGAACAACAAGTAGTACAGACATTGTACGGCTCGGACCAATTTTTCTCGCCAATTCGACAGTGGACGGACACTTCTGACAGACCGACACATGGGCACTGTGTCCACCAAGAATGGGGAAACCCGTTGAGCGTGGGAAAAGCCGAGTGGATGATGCACGCTGCACATGTCTTGACCGTCGTCCCCTCGACCCACCTTTTCGAAGGGACGATGTCGGGGAGAGAAAGTAAAAAGGATGGCATGTTCATAGCATAGTTTACACGAGAAACAACATAGTATTGCAAGGGAGGACATGGACCAACCGAGGGAGGCCAGCTTCACGGAGTCGAAGCCAACTGCCGTGACCCCAAATGAGAAAGACGCTCCAGCCCATAAACAAGGTTGCATATGGTGTGGCCGAGAACATGGAGATAATTAAGAAAAAGCGAGAGCAACAAGAGGAACGCGGAAAAGAGAGACGACTGCAGAGGAGGTAGCGCCAACATCCAGGAAGAGAACAGAGATCGGGACTACTGGTATTGCAACAGGGAATGGCGAAAGAGGGGGCTACAGACCACTGACAGGGATAATAATAGTTGTGATGTACATATTTTCTGCAAAAAGTGCTCGGGGACGAAAATACGGCGATGTGTTCCGCTGGTCCTCTTTCCGTGTATGTGCATCATTCCTGAGTGCCGTTCAGTGGATAAGTGACACGGATGGCCGAGATCAGGACTCACAGCGTTTGTTGCATCAGCGGTAGCCTCCCCTTCAAGTTCCTCTGCGATCGGCTCCACAGGTGCGGGTGCGGCGTTCTCGTCCGCGGGTCCACCCACCTGCTAAATTCGTCGTGGTCTGCATGGCGAGGGCGACAGGCCACTCACCTTGGAAACGGGTTTCCTTGAGCCCGCTCTTGACGCCGGCTTCTTGACCGTCGAGGCAGGTTTCGCAGATACCCGTGATGAAGGCTTCGTGGCCTTGGATGCGGGCTTCTCAGACGGCGCCTTGGAATCAGCCTTGGCATTGACTTTGGAGGCGGGTTTCGATTCGGGTTTGGCCTATGATGCCACGACCAGATGTGAGCCAGCACCGCCTCGCAAGGGAGAGCCAACGCACCTTTTTAGACGGTGGGGCTTCTTCGGCTTGGGGAGCGGGAGGCTCGGCGGGCTCCTCCGCATCCTTGTCGGCGGTGGTGCGTTTCCTACCTCTGGCAGACTTGGGCTTGGTCGCCTCAGGGGTTTCCTGGTGGGGCTCCTCGGCCTCGCCCTCTTTTTCGTCGGCGGGCTTGGCTTTCTTCGCGCGCGGTTTGGCGGCCTTCTTTGGTGGGGCTTCGGTCTTTGGTTGCTCTTTAATGCGCGAGGAGCGGCGGGGCTCTAGCGGAGCATCTGCGGAGGGGAGTGCAGCGGCTTTGCGAGGCATGCGGGGCAGCGGAAACGGGGGGATATGTGGGGGGGAGAGTGTGAAGGGAGACGCGCCTGACCCTATTACCGCACCCAACTTTATCAATTCGCTAGAGATCAACAAACAAAACTCGGTCACGTGCGTCCATTGCGCGTATACATGTACAAATAAACACTCGCACGGATCCACCTCTGGTACACGACTACAACAACGAGAGCACATGCCCGGCGCCGGTGGTCGTCACTTGGCCCCCGTCGGTCTCGACCTGGAGCGGCGATGAGCGACGAGCCACAGAACCCATCGGGACACACACCTCGACGTGCTTGACGATCAAATTCTCCAAGACCAGCGCGTAGCGGCCGGTGCGGATACCAAGGCCTTTGGCGGACAGGTCGAGGTCGAGTCCGAGCGACTTGGACCACTCCGCGTTCGTGTCTGTGAGGGCAATGATCTGGTGGGACAATGAGGGCTATTCAATGTGCGATCGCGTGGTGCGCCCACCTTGTCTTTGAGCCCTTCGACTCGGGCCCAAGCGCTCAACACAAACGGGTCGTTGGTCGCGATTACGGCGATGACGTCGACGCCCTTCTTTTTCAAGTCGTCGTACTGCTTGAGATAGCCGGGGAGGTGGTTCACATGACAGGTGGGCTGTCGGGGACGATGAGCGGGAACAGGCCCATCGGACGAGATCGGGTGCGCACAGTGAACGCGCCAGGGACGGCAAACACGACGACCCTCTTTCCCGCCCACTCTTTGTAGATGGGGTAGGTGATGGCTACGTGAACGTGAGATGTTGTGACGATCGCGATGAGCAGCAGCACCCACGCGCTCCGCAGACGGCCTGGTCCGGTCGGGTCAGATGTGTCCTGATAACCGGCGCTGCGTTACGTACCAGGTCGTCGAGCTCTGGGGTGTACGGAATGTACGGAAACGAGGTCTCTGGGACCTTCTCGCCGACGCTGATGGGCATGGTGATGATGGCTCTGGGCAGAGGCGCGTCGCAGGGTGTCAGTGTGGGACCGCATCAGCGCATGAAACGCGGGCTGGACAGGGGGTATTTGGATTAGTCATCCGCACCACACCCGCAGCCGGCTCTGGTCGTGCCCTCGACATGTTTCCAGACATCACGTTTGGCCATGGCTCGGGCTCGAGCCTTCCCCTCCCCGTCCTCGCGCTCGCCGGCATCTCCACCCTCGTAGCGGTCCTCGTCAGCGGTGCATCGATATGGCTTCAGCTACGAAACTACCGGAAACCACTCCTCCAACGGTATGCACGCTTTCATCGCAACCCGTTCAGCGACGACGCTCATCGCCCGCTTTGCAGAATGGTCGTGCGCATCATGGTCATGGTGCCATTGTATGCCGTCTCGTCTTTCATCTCACTCTTCTCCTTGGAGGCCGCCTTCTTCATCGACGCCGTACGCGACATTTATGAGGTGCCCCCGGCCGTCCATCCTTTACATCGTGTGCTCACAATGTCTCTCCAAGGCGTTTGTCATATACTGTTTCTTTGTCCTCCTGTTAGACTATCTGGGTGGCGAACGCTCGCTCCTCATCCTCCTGCACGGCCGGCCACCCATCCCAGCCGTCTTTCCTGTCAGTCTATGGCGCAGCGAGATCGACCAAAGTGATCCATATACGTTCTTGTTCCTCAAGCGGGGTATCTTGCGTACGGTCGTCGCTTCACCTCTCGTTCCCATTGTGTTGACCCTCAACCACGATCAGAATATGTTCAAGTCAAACCCCTTCTTGCGCTCGCCAGTTTGATCATGAAGGCCACCGGTACATACAATGAAGGCGACTTTCGTGCTCGGAGCGGATACCTGTACGTGTCCATTGTGTACAACATCTCCATCTGTCTCGCTCTCTGGTGCCTCGCCGTGTTTTGGATGTGCGTCCACGACGACTTGAAACCTTTCCGGTAAGCACCGTCTCCCCCTCAGACATTCCTGGACTCCCATTTTCCTAAAAAAAAAAAAAAACAGACCCGTCCCCAAATTTCTTTGCGTCAAGGGCATCCTTTTCTTTTCCTTTTGGCAGTCTATTGGTGTCTCCTTCCTTGTCGCCGTGGGGGCTATCACGCGTCTCGGACCCTACACCGATAGCGAACACATCTCCCTCGGTCTCACAGACACCCTCATCTGCGTCGAGATGCCCTTTTTCGCCGCCGCCCACATGTACGCCTTCTCCTACCGCGACTTCACCACATCGTCTGCCTCTGTCGCCGGAGGCAAAGGCCGCTCGTTGATCCACGTCGCACGCATGACGCTCGGGTATGCGCTCCGAGACGCGTTCGGGCTCAAGGATCTCGTCGAGGACACGCGCACCACGCTCCGCGGAGAGGGCATCAACTATCGTGCGTTCGAGCCTAGCGAGGGCGGGATGCACATTGGTGCCGCGAGGGAGCGTCGCATCCGTGCCGGGCTGCGCTATGCCGCTGGCGGCAAGCGCAAATATTGGCTGCCCGAGAGCGACGGGGAAGCCGTCACTGCGCCCTTGTTTAGCGCGGACGCGGACGACGATGCGCCGGCAGACGCTCAGAGCCGGCGTGCCGATGCAGCGGCGTGGGCGCATGACGACGGTGCCGGAGACGAGGACGAATATGCGCTGGCGTTTAGCGATGCGTTGGCGGATCCCCAAGGCCCAGACGAGATGCTGTACGAGCATGCCAAAAAATATGTGTTTGGCGATTACCGCTACCCGGTTGTCGACGTGAGCTCGGAGGAGGCGCGTCGAGCGACGTGGGAGCGGGAAGAGCGGATCGTGCAGGACATCGCACCGGGCGGGTATTCCAGACCCGACGGTGCATTTGCCGGGTACGGAGCGACGCAGAACGAGGCACGGCTGGAGGCGAGGACGTACGACGGTGACGGCGGCGCGGCGACACCTCCGCCACTACGATCACGCGCTGTCTTGGACCGCCCACCGATGACGTCCAACAGCGGCGGCGCGTCCACCGCACACCCAAGTCGGCCACACTCGCCTGCGCCCACCCAGCTCTCTGCCCGCTTGCACCTCCCGCGCCTCCTTCCGTCGCTGTCCCTGTCTTCGTCGTCGTCTTCGGGGACTTCCTCTTCCTCCGTCACCGCCTCGCCACGCACATCGTCGAGGCGGGCACCGCTGGTGGAAGAAGATGCGGTGGACCTGGTTGTTTCAGCGGACATGTTGCAGGTGCCGGGGGCGTCGTCGACGGCGCGTGGATCACATTCGCCACATTCGCCAGTGCTAATACGTATTTGGGATGAATTCGGACCTGGGCCTGGGCCGGAACCGTCACCGGAACCGAGGTCGCGTCAACACGAGAAAACGGCGATGGATGAGGGAGAGAGGGAAAGAGAGGAGGCGTCCGAGCCGGACGTGCGGTTCGTGATCACGGTGGATGACGATGATACGGGGAGGGAAACGGGCGAGCGGACGGCGAAGTTTGGAGTACGAGACAAGGGCGATAGAGATGACGATGATGATGGTGCGGTGGCACGGGAGGAGGACACGAGAACGACCCCGCAGCCCCCGATGCCGCCGTACGCCCACGGGCAAGGGTTCGGGGGATCCGGGATACTGGGACAAGAGGATGATCCCAACCCATGGGCATGATGAAAAAAAAAATAGATACACGATTCGCCGTTCGTCGTACATATTACTATACCCTCCCTCGGGCCACCACGTTTTTCAGCACTTTTTGCTATGGACCGTGGTGTGGTCTATATACTGTATAGTTTACTTTGGGTTTCATTCTGGATGGTAGATCAACGAGAACTGGCACGTCTAGCACCATAGTCAATAGCGTACGCCGATCACCCGATCACCCGGATTGTCGTCCAAAATGGCCAGCACAACGCAACGCCCTTGCAGAGTGGGAACCGCGTCCACAACAGGAAGTTTGGGCGACCTAAATCTCAGCGTTTCGTTGATAAACGCATTCGGTCTTCCGCGATCTCCGTCAAGAGTGAGGGGAGCCACGGGCGGAACGAGGGAACGCTTCCTCGTATCGTATTGTCTTTTCCCGTCCAGCAAGTCGAGGCGTTCTGAAAGACAGCCCACCACATCATCCCCCTCGACCACATTGGCAACGTAGAAGATGCCGAGGGGGGGAACGCGCAACGTCTTCTGCCGGGTCGTTCGGTCCCAAGATTCCAGGTATATTCGAGAGCAGCGGGTATCGAGCGTCCACAGTCCTAATCGTACAACGTCGACCAGAGCGTCGACGTGAAACCTTGTTCAAGCCTCCCTCACGTGGGTCCCAACCTTGCCAACGTCTTCCGGGTCGTTCGACGTGGTCTCGCCAGACGCGTCCGAGCACAACGACTCGGCCGGGCGAAACGTGATCGGTGCGTCCGGGGTGTGAAACGACTCGTTGCTCCACGACGTCCCCTCCGCGACACGCAAGATCAAAAACTGTGGGGACACGACCTGACCACGACCGGTCGACGATCGCCTCGAAAAAAGATCCGACGAAGCGAGCACGCACCATCGTCAACACGTACACGCGCAACAGGATCAACTCGAGCCAGCTCGCCGCCCAGATCGTCGTCAGAAACGCAAGTCCGGTGAGCGTGAATGGGAGCATGGATTCGACGACGAGCATGACGACGCTAAAGTAGGGAGACGCCTGTCTGGCTCCGAGGTGTCTTCTGACCGCTCTTGCGTGCCACCACACCCGACCACACACGACGCCAGTCAACGTCAGGTTGAGGAACACCGACACTGTGTAATATGCCAGCGAGAGTCGGCCCTCGAGCCCATAGAAGAGACCGTTCCCGGGAAACTGGGAGGCCCAACATAACGAAATCCCCATGGCTGAATCGGCAGGTCAACACGAACTCCACTCGAAAAAAATGCAGGGATGGGTGTTCACCGAGAGCTGTTGTCCACAGGATGCAGGGCACGATGATGACGAAATTCTTGTTCCATACGACACGAGAACGGTAAATCTGGGGGTGAAATGAGCAGAGTTCACACCAGTCTCGTCCCACCAGACCGCACCATGAGGCCGTCTGTCATCTGTTGTAGAACGACAGGTACCACCATCGCAAGCAAATTGGTTGCACCTCCTAAATGAGCTTCAGCGTAGGCGACCGGCCCACCTGGATAGTCTCGATAGAGCAACCACATTCGTTGACCGTAGTTCGCGTGGAAGACTACCCAAATCGTGACCACGAGCAACATGACGGTGCTGAAGGTGGCGTAAAACACGTCGGATCGACAAAGGTGCCGTCTGCATCGGAGGAAGACATGCATAGTCTGGCAATAAAGAGCTATTTCGACACCTTTCTCCAGGCTTGGTGAGATGAGGATAATATCACCGTGTAACTGGGCTCACCATACAATATGGCCTGCAAATTGATCGCAACGTAGAAGGCGCGCTCTCTAGTCGTTGCGGGAGGACAACTCGGAGGGGATGACATGACCAAGGCAAATCGGTTTGCGGGACGGCTTGAAAAAGGACTGTGGCACTTGCACGCGCCGGGGAGTCGACTAGTAGGGACTAGTCAGGCCTCAGGGTCTGCAGCCTGCTTCATCCAATCGGCTTACCCGACCGCCAAGGCGGTGGGGGAGAACGCCGTTAGCTTGTAGTATGTACTGAAATGGAGGTATTGGCGAGGAGCCACGCGTTTCTTCGCGAGTTCATCAACGCAAGTTCGTATGAACCACTTACCACAATTATGTGATGGTGCGGTCAAGAAGTGTCCAATAGATGCATCGCTAACTTGCCGAGGCTCCGTCGCAGCGTCCTCGGGCACGGGTCGGGTTCAACCCTCTGTCTTGAAGTCCTCACACCGTCGTGGACAATTTGTCAGGTCACCTCATCGGACAAGCTTAATCGATTACACCCGGGCAACCAGTTGTGCAATGTCATCCACCCGATTGCGTTGATCCGTCCTGAACGTTGAAACGCCCGATCTCCTTGTTACTTTGTAAAACGACTACCTGTCTTGAACCGCACGGCAAACGAACCACCTGTTCGCGAAACTGCGGTCAACGCCTAGCCTGTGGCACACACGAGTCGGTAGCAGCAGCGAAGCGATTGCGCCACCTCTGCTAGCATGTCGACACACGAATAAGGTGATGATAACCTCTTAGGCGAGGAATGGTTCATGCTCGAGTTCGAGTCACCGGCGGCGGTAGACGGTGCTCCAAAGTGGAGAGACCAATCAAAGGGCCAATGGGAACGCCGAACTTGAGGTGGCAAGGGTGGACTAGCGGCGAACCCAGTGCGCTTCTGTTCACGCACACTGAATATTGCAATGGCAGGCCCGTTCGTATCACCAAACTCGAAATCGTGGATGAGCTCGCCGTCGAAAGCTCGAGAAGTGAGAACTTGACTTGAGCTGGGCAAGACTGGAGGGACAATAATGTTGGAGGACTCCTGGTAAAACTGCGGCCATAGCTTGCACGCGAATCTCATCGCTCGATAGCTCTCCAGAGCCGGCCGAGGATGGCGGCTGGGAAATCAGGCGTAGGACCTGCAACGACCCGGTGGGGATGGTGGCATGCATATTTATTGTCCTCGGGTGAGCAAAACGCAAGAAGGGGTCACAGTTACACTTGTTGCATAGTTTATTTCCTCGATGCGCGGCGGCTGCACGAGTTGGTGGAGCACTAGCACAGGCGCGGGAACTAGCTGATTGGCTCGGCACAAGCGGATGAACGAAGTTCCGGGGTGAGCGGAGCCCGGAGCGCTCAGGAGCGAGGTGCCATGCCGATGAAACTCAGATTGGTCTCCGCTTGCCGAGCTTCGGCATGCCGGATAGACTCACAAGGTCAGGAAAATTCCGTACCATCCGCTCGCGATCCTTTCCACATGTGCCACTTGTCCCCTCGGTAATCGAGCGTCTTGATGCGCTCGTAGTAATACCATAATGATGTGTCCTCTAGTATGTTACCATCATTCTTCACAACTGTGGACCACTTCTCACACCTGTTCTATATCCCAGGCCAGTTCTATATGACTGACCATTGCTCTCTCCAAAATAACTTGACTTGTCGTCGAGCGCTCAAAGAGCATGTAATTGCATTCGAGTGTTTAGTAAGTAGCTATTCGAAATCAAAACTGTGTGAGCCCCAAACATTTCCGTCGCATGAACGAACGGATACAAATAAATATCTTCAACATCCGAGTCCGCCGTTCTTCTCACTTAAAGAATGCTGAGTACTGTAGCTCCTGAGTAGAGCCATGTTATTGACTGACTGTATAGCTGTGCCCGTGTGGCCGATCGTGATCCGGGCGTGCTGCAGCGGCCGTTAGGGGTTTCAGTGCTAAAATCAGTAACGACGGAATGCAATGCTTGGATCCCAAGGGGCTAATGAAGATAGCAATAGCGGATCGGCCGATCGAAATATTCGTGGATCAAAACAAGTCTTAAATGAGTATCTATGGTCGTAAAAAACAATCATGCGCCAAGGGGCGCGCTAGAATCGTTCATGAGAGCGTTCTTCCGTGCTGGGTAGCATATCGGAAGTACAAAAGGGTATGTCGCCACTCGTCATTTGTATGGTATCCGGGTTACTCGTAATGGCACTGCGAGGCTCGCCTGACGTGTTCCATCCGGACAACCCGGAGGCATGTTTTCCTGCTGGCTGTACAAGCCTCACGAATCACATGGTCCAAAGGCTATATAGATGACCTACGACCAAATGGTTGCGATATCTGTCTTACACCTAGCTTCATCCCATGTCTATCACCAAAGGCGTCGCTCTCATCACCGGATCCGCCCAGGGTATTGGGCGGGGTATCGCACTTCGCCTCGCTAGGGATGGTTTCAATATCGCTCTGAACGATCTCCCTTCCAGACGTGACGAACTGCGTTCGGTAGCCAGCGACATCGAAAACATTGGTAGAAAGACCTGTTTGGCCTTCGGAGACGTGTCCAACGAACAAGACGTCAAGCAAATGGTCCAATGTGTCGCGAAACAACTCGGAAGCCTGGACGTTGTGAGTACCCGAGGCAGAACGCCCGCCGAATTTGTTCCTACCTCGCCCCGCAGATGGTCGCGAACGCGGGGATCGCTCTACTCAAAGACTTGCTCTCTAGTGAGCGACGCTCCCCGGATCACTTCTGTACCTTGGAGACTAACGGTGCCCATCAGCTGAAGTCGAGGAGTGGGATCGAATCATGGCCATCAATGCACGTGGGGCTTTCTTGTGTTACAAGCATGCGGCGATACAGATGATCGCGCAAGGACGCGGCGGGCGCATCATCGGCGCGTGCTCCATCACCGGCAGGCTGGGACTCCCCACGGTTTCTGCGTATTCGGCGAGCAAATTCGCTATCAGGGGCCTGACGCAAGCTGCTGGTGAGAAACGTGACGTTTTGTCGTCTCGCTCTCGATTGAAAGTCTGTGGCCGCACCAGCGCTGGAACTTGGGCGATACAAGATCACTGTGAACTCGTATGCTCCCGGCAAGGTTGCCATTCCGCCGGGTACGTGTCAACACAGTGCCTCATCGCTGAGCCACACTGAAAACGCGTTTAGCGGCTGGTTCGAAGGCACCAAATGGGGTGGACGAGACGCTAGATGATGACTTGACGAAATGGAGGAAACACGTGAGTTGACTTCATTTCGTTGCGACACATACTCTCTCTCGTCGTGCCAATCACCACTCGTCGACAGCACATCGCTAGGCGACCCATCAAAGATGAGTGTCGGACAGAAGATGTAGCGAGCCTCGTTAGTTACCTTGCCTCGGAGGAGGCGCACTTCATCACAGGCAAGCGTCCCTTCTATCTCTCCACCTGCTTCTGCTAACCATTGTTCCCAGGACAATGTGTAAGTCCCGTTTTTGTGCAGCTGGTCGCGGTTGGAATGAAGTATTGAATAACTAACAATAGGTTGCCGTCGACGGAGGAGTAACCTTGTCCTGAGATAGGTTATAAGTGGACGGCCTTCGGACGTCCACTCGCGGATTTCATTGTAGACGAGAAGCGCTTAAAAATAGCCGACCGTGTAGAGTATCAACTTGCCAGGAAGTGTGCCCGGCGCGCAGGGGCATCATACTATACTTTCACCATGATCATCGTAGCCGTGGAAGTAGACAGGGAATGCATAGAAGGTGTGCTCTGTCGGTCAGTCCGGCTGCTTCACGACAGTGCATGCTCCAAGCAAAGGGTCGTACGACGATTCAAGACAGCAAATTGACATTTTGAGGATCATGAAAGATGGACATGGGACAAGATCCCCATTTGATTGCAACATTCCAGGTGATGCAGTGTCCGTACCTACGCACACACCCTGAATCGCTTGGTGTGCTTGACATATTCCCAGAAGCAACATAAACAAGCGTACCCGGGACCGGAGGGTGCATCAACACAAGTTGAATGTCATCAAATTGCTAAGGGTCGAGTGCCGTATGAGGAGCCTCAGCCGTCACATCAGAGAATGACTGAGCGGGTAGATAAGCACCGAAACGGTTGTATTGCTGTGCTTCAGGCGGCAACAGCAACCCTCCAGCGACGGGCTTCTGGAGGCGATAAAGAAAGACTCGGACTCACGATAAACCTGAGCCAGGGTCGCCTTTCTGTACGAGGTGTGCATTAGTAGCAAGCCATCGTACGACGTGCATGCGGTGTATGTAGCAAAACGGCCTACGTGGAAGCGTAACAGAAGAGGCGAGCCTGAGCCTGCCTCCACTTCCCGATGGCACTGGGAATCAACCTCCGCTTGAGTTACCCTCTACTACAACGCCGACTCGGCTCGCCGATGCATCGCCTTTGTTGCATACGAGCTGGGCATGCGAGACGTTGTCTAACCTGAACACAGGTTGACGTCGTCACTCCAGGTTTGGGCTGAATTTATCAAAGCCTGGCGTTTCGGGGTGCGGCGTTCGAATGTGGCGGAGGGGTGGACGTCGCCCTGCTGCACCATCCCTGCCCTTTTTTTTCTTTTTTTTACTGCGGGGTCCTGTCATCCTTGGACGTGACAACAGGTCGAACTGTCACGCCAGAGGTTGTTTTACTGGTCTCGAGTGGCATTCATCCCGCACATGTGCCTCATTATGTGCCGTCGGGTTTCCCTACGTTCTGTCCCCCATGGAGGCTGAAAGGCTCGACTTCGTGACGTTCAGGCAGAAAAGTTTGAACGAACAATTTTCCTGCGTGCCTCGTGGTTTGGTATAATTTTTTTTTTTTTCATTACCGCACATCGCTGACGAACTTGACAGGAGGACACGATTCTGGGCACGTGCGTGTAACAATCCACGACACGTTCTCTGCTCGAATTCGCTGGTTCATGTTTTCTAATTAATGTTTGGGTTGTCTCACTATAGCATCGGTGGTTTCAGGCGCACCCACACATATGCTCTTTAGTTTAGGTTGCCGTCCAGGAGCCCTTGGCCTGGTTCGAAATTCGAATGACCACTATCTCCCTCGCTTATCGACGTGCCTGCGACGTTGCTTAACAGACGTTATACTTTTGGTGTGGCCGCGTGCCGAGACCCGAAACACCGATCTGTGAACACTCCAAGCAGGTTCTAGCGACCAGACTCGCGAGGGCAGTCTTGGATGGTCACTGTTCTTCCTTTATCAGATCCGTCCCGCTGAGACGGTGCGCTATGGCGTTGGAAGCGTGCTAGGGCTTATCAAAACATATTATCATTTTATGTTTCCGCCGGCTCGATGCTCCCCCGCCTTTGCCGTGCTGTGCTGATATCTCCATTACTCCTGAAGGCTTAGCGTCCCTTGCTAGCGTGTTCGGCGCAGTCTCGCCTGTCACTGGCTAGGACGGGCCTGTCGGAGCCGTATGATGTCCGAGACACTGAAACAGCAAGTGTGCAATCTGATCGTCACGAGTGTGTACATGTCTTGTCAACTCCACGAGGCTGCTCATACGACTAAATACAAATAGGTGGCTCACGGCGACCACATGGCTGCAATATCGTCCAGCCATATCTTTCGTCTCATGTCCATCACCAAAGGGATCGCTCTCGTCACCGGATCTGCCCAGGGCATTGGACGCAGCATCGCACTTCGTCTCGCCAAGGATGGCTTTAACGTCGCCATAAATGACCTCCCCTCCAAGCACGATGAGCTCCGTGCTGTCGCTAGTGACATTGAGAAGATCGGTCAAAGGACCCATTTGGTCACTGGAGACGTGTCTAGCGAAGACGACGTCAAGGGGATGGTCCGCAGCGTCGCGACACAGCTCGGAGGCCTGGATGTCGTCAGTACTCCCGTCCGGCATTCCCATTCGAATCTGTTCCGCTCATAGTATTCTTGTAGATGGTAGCAAACGTGGGGGTCTGCCCGCTATCAGACTTGCTTTCCAGTAGGCTGTGCTCACTGACATTTCTCGAGTTTCGAGCTGACCCGACTGGTAGCCAAACTCGAGGAGTGGGAACGCATCATGGCCATCAACGCGCGTGGCGCTTTCTTGTGTTATAAACATGCAGCGGCACAAATGATCGCGCAGGGACGCGGGGGACGTATTATCGGCGGGAGCTCCATGGCCGGAAAGCTTGGGTTCCCCCTAACGTCTGCGTACTCGGCGAGCAAATTTGCTGTCAGGGGATTGACACAAAGTGCTGGTGAGGAAGCGTACGCCATTATCCCGTTCCTTGATTAAACGTCCATCCCCGGATCAGCGCTGGAACTAGGGCGGCACAAGATCACAGTGAATTCGTACGCTCCAGGTGTTATCGCTACTGAAATGAGTGGGTGTGGACTGCTTGATATATCACTGAGCTTGTGTCTAATTTGGAATAGCGAGCTGTGCAATCGGAATGTTTGGGGGTTTGGATAAAGACTATGTGAAATGGGTTGAAGACGTGGGTAGACTCGTTTGTTGGGAACGTAGGCTCTCTTACTGAACCAATCGTCACCCGGTAGTTCATGGGCAGTGCGCCCGTGAAACGTGCCGGTCAGCCGGAGGACGTGGCGAGTGTCGTGAGTTTCCTTGCATCGAAAGATGCACATTTTGTCACTGGCAAGTACACTTTCGTTATCTTTGTGTGCATCTGCTGAACCTGCCCTCAGGACAGTGTGTACGTTTTCTCCTACAAAGTGGGTCCGTGTTGGAACCATACACTCACAATGAAACTCTCAACAGATTTCCGTCGACGCAGGGCTGACCCTCTCCTGAGACCGGCCTGATGCTGGGAGGCTGTCCGCTGGTGTATTTCATTTGTTGGCGACCGACTCGTCGTTGTGGATAGTGGTCTGTTAGAAGTACGTGTGTGTGAGCAGCAAAAGCACAGCGTGTAGCTTACATTATGTAATCTTGATCTCGAGAAAACGAACGCGCAGGAGGTGGCCTGATTAGCAGACGTGCCAACCACCCCTGAGATTTGTTCGGTAGCTGCTGTGAGCAATCAGCCACGGGGGTTGGAGGAAGCAAATGATTGGTGTGCCTGTCGGGTCAACGACATGCCAGAGGTCCGCCTTCCCTCCGACCTGAAGGAGAAGCGGCGATATCAGGCTGTGCCTGCTGCCGACCCGACGGGCGCTGATCTCGCACAGTATCGCGGCCGCCCGGGATGTGCCCTGAGGGATTCCAACGCCGTAGTAGGTGCGCCCCCGCAGCAGTACGTTTGGTGGAGAGTCCATATCTAGCAAGGGCTAAACAAGAACAACCTGACTGTGACGGCAAGTGCCTTGAAACGAGTCAGACAAGCACCGTCAATCGTTGTGTTGAGCTCTGATAACGACACTGAACCAATGTTGAGAATGTTCATTTCGCCCCACAGAACCGGCACCCAAGCTATGCAGCAGGCGTTGCTCCCAGCAGGAATCTGATGTTTGGTAACCCAATCCAGGTCGACACCGACTTGCGCACTGCGTCAATCGGGACCCACTCTTCATCCTCGAGGCATATCTCTCCTTCCATTCTTTTTGTGGAACCAACCTTTGAAGACATCTTTCTTCGCGGTGATTGGCTGCTGTCATGATATGGATGCTGCTGTTGTTGTCCAGAATGTACATGTTCTTGCTATTATCACTGGCTCCGGGCCCGTGATGCGGTCACATGTCAGTGGGCTAGTTTGTAGGCAGGTGGGAGGTGTACACGTATTCCGAGGACCAGATAGCATCGTCGAGTGGATTGCGGAGGACACAAGGGCTGTACATTGCCTCCTCCTCGTTGCCCTCAGTTGCGCAAACCAAACAGGTCACTTCAAGAGATACCGGTGCGGTGCCTGCCAGCACGCAGCGTTCGACAGGTGGCAGCCTTCAGCATGTCGAATAGCCACGGCCTAGGGGGTGTCCGAAAAGGCAACACAGAAAGAGAACTCTTGAATGGATCGCAGCGACACACAATTTAGTTGACGACGCAGAGGAACAAGAGGCTCGGCCGTCGCCACACTGAGCGGGCCATATCCGTAGGTCACGGGGTCTAGAACAGAAGTCACGAGACAAAGAACGAAGGCACAGACATCTTGTGCGCGACCGGACGCCTCCTTTCAAGTCTAGGATGGCTAAAGATTTGGAGCGAATAAACGGTGTAAGTGTGCAATTCTTCAGAACGGGTGTGTTGTTGATTTACAGCTGTGGTAGATCATCCAACCCAGCACACTAGGCAAGCCGGCCTAGTCACGATGCCCACGTCCCGGCAATTTCAAGAAGTGCGAGTGTGGTACAATGTGGCACTGGGTTTTCGTGCAACATTTTTTTACCATCTCGCCCTTGCTGGTTACGATGGAGACAGTGGTCAACATCCTTGCTCTTACTACAAACAAATCCTCAGCTAAGTTCCCTATCCTTGGGTCTGCACCGCCCGTGATGAGCCACCTCTCTTTTCTGCGCAAAGGTGACAGTGAGAAAGGATGGCTCTGATGAGCAGAGGTCTTTCTAGATCCTAGTCGGTACCGTGATGCTCTCGCCGGCCTCAAAACAGACAACCAGGATTATGCCGCACTATTTCTCTGGCCTGGTATCGGCCCCATGTGCCATCTGAGCTGTCCCCCGTATCTGATCCTGATTCAAGACTCTGTTGTCGGAGGTTCCTGCCCACTACTATGCTAAGAGCTCACAGCTCATCTAAACAGAATAGGCTCCGATCAGATCCTTGGGTCACGCGCACACTTGGCTTTATGATCGGGGAGACAAGGCCAAATCGATGGCGTTCTCTGCAAGTTCGACAAAAGCATGCATACAGCCACATCATTGCCCGCGCGCACACCCCATCATAGACTTGGTTTGAGCGCTTTGACTGGGGTATTGTATCATCTTGGCCTGCTCGCCGTTGAGCAAAGCTCCACGAAGAAAATGCGGGTGCGAACTCAGAGGCAGCCCCAAGAAACTGGGACCTATGTTTGCTCCGAGTACGACGACCAGAGTCCCTTGTGTGCTCTCTTTGCTTTAAACCGCCAGAGGCGGAGGTAGCGTTCACTGGCTCGACGCGCAGGCGAAGTACTGCAGTTTACCATAAACCTTGACTCGAACCTCCGTTGTAATCGGCGTCCGCCATTCCTCTTGGCCACCCCCAAGACAAGCATGGTGAACAGGCCAATGCACCGTGTGGTCACTGGCAACCTTGTTGGAATGCAGAGATAATAGCAAGTCCATTAGTAATGTCACGGCGACGAAAGGCTCCAAATTCATGTTGTCCACACATCAGGCTTACCGAGCCTTCTCATCTTAGGATGTGCGCGGGCACCAATCATGCATAATCGATATGCACAATTTGCTGAGGCTGATGGGCCATGGTTTCTATGTCAATCCTTTTCTGCTGGTTACTGTGTGTCCAATTTCGGATCGAGCTCCGCGATCACAGCGACACTGCAGCACTCCGGTCAACAAGATAGTCTGTGGACTCAGCCCCTTGATGGCTCTATTGCACCCCTGTGGTAACCACATCACGAAAATGTTCCCAGCGCTGCAGCCTAATGTGACCAGCGTACATTCGGACCGACATCACGGAAGACACATGGAAGATATAATGCATTATAATGGTTTTATAATCCACAGCACGCCCACAATCCACCAGAATATGGCACACAAGAATAGAACGACTCAAATATAAGGTCCTTATATTGGAGTACAATCCATGCGCGAGCCATGTAATTTTGGTCTGAATGTGCCTTGGTCACATTAGGCTGAAGCGCTGGGAACATTTTCGTGATGCGCCACGACGAACTGCAGAGGGAAGAGGTGGAACAAGCAACAAGGCAGTACGGGCACCTCCTTTTGGTGACTTTGGGCCACCCTAACGACGCCCTATGCTACACATTGTACATCCGGCGGTGCACGCACAGGGCAGCTCAGAGACGATGCGATGTGGAATACTGCACAATAAGATCCCAGTCCACCGTTTTTCAAAAATGCTGGTCCGTTCTCTCCCCTGCCCAACTGTTTGGAAAGAAGACTTTTTTTTTTTCTCGACGTCGCTCGCGCACAAAGACATGCAGCCCATCTCGCTTGCTCGCGTCACTTCGATGGCGTTCGCTATCATGATCGCTTCGCGACTCGTCCTTGACGTCGCGGCGTCCCCTGTTCCGAACGACACGGGCCTTGTCGACCGGCGAGACACCGCAGCAGCGCCCAACGGTGAGCATTTACGATCACCGCGATGCACAAAAGGCGAGGGTGCTCACGCCTTCCTATCTTTTCTAGCGGGCGTCGTTGCCGCTTCGGAGCCCAGTACAGCTCCGAGTTCCGCTGCCGAGCCCGCCGGTGGGACAGACACATCAGGCTTGTTCCCCCTTTCGTCTAGCGACGGTCGGTGTCGAAGCGGTCACATGGTGGTTTCGGAGAGCGTAGAGCGCGTGGGGATCACATACGAGTGGGACACAGAGACGCAGTGGTGTGGCGGGGCAACAGTGTCAGCGCCAAAAGTCCGAGGGGACCGTGTGAACCGCCGGGAATGGCCAATGTGTGATCGCAAGCGTTCGTCCGGAGATGGCTGCGCGCGCCGCAGGGACGTGCAAGGTTGATCGAAGACATTTCTATCGTACGATTCGTACAGTACAGTACAGCAAGTAACTTATGTGAAGTCAGCTGTAACGCAGGGAGGAACAAGAACATCTAAAAGCCGCACTGCTTCCCCCCTCTTCGCCTTCCTGGCAGTGAGCCCTCCCGACGCTCTCTTCTATACCATGGCTTGTACCCCAGGCAATGGCTTGCAGCGCGCCAGACGAAGACGAAGACGGGCGCAAAAATGTCGTGTAGAGCGTCAACAGATCGTACAATTAAGTTCTCTTATCTATGGGCGTCCTTGACTGTCACGTACGTACGTACGTACGGAAGAAAGCAAAACAAGTCCAAGTCCAAGTCCATCAAAAAAAAAAAGTCCGAGTCCGAGTCCCCTTTGTGTGTGGTGTCTGCGCTCAACTCTACAAACGTAGTCGTCAAAAAAAAGAAGAAAAAGGGAATCAGTAATATAAACAAGGAAGAATAACATCATCGAAAAAAAGAAAAGACCGTCGTCCCGTCATCTCACTTTCGTGCCGTCACCAGGGGGTGAAAGGCAGCATCACAATCGTGTCGCACAAGCGCGCGGGCGGGCGGCCGACGAGCCCCAGCCTCGTCTCCGGCCCCGACCTCGGCGCGCATTCGTAAGCTTCCGTCAACGTCATGAAAACTCGCGCAGACACGTGGTCAAGGGGTGCACCAACGCATCCCATGGAGTGTCGTTGGAAATATCCACGCCGCACTCGGTGTCTTCATCGTGCACCAACAACAGTCGAAGGTTGAGCGTCAACCGACAGCCGACGATCGCCTCCATCGTCACCGGGTATCCTTGGGAGACCTCCGACCACTTGAGCTAACATGGCATCGGTCTTTACTTTTTTTCGGTTCCGCAGGAGGAAGAAGCTAAGGACGCACCCCGATATACTGTCCGACGACGACGCTGACGATACACGCCAGTACTATGCTGTTGTAAGCAAACATGTCGTCAACAAAGATGCGTTCAATGTCCCCCGCCCAGTGGGTAGTCGAAAAGGGCGAGCGAAGAGGAAAGCAGGGCCATGGACGTACCAGAAACAGTAGGTCGCGTTACCCTTGACGAGCGCGTCTGCGATGTACACGCCATCTATTCGCTTCGCGCGGTATCCCGACATCCAGTAGCTGATGCCGTGCCACAAGGCGAGCACGCAGAGCCCGCCGTCGTACACGATCACGGGTAGCCAAATCATGTATTGGTGATAAAATGAGGGTCCCTTGATGTCGGCGCAAATGTACAGCCCCGGCTGAACCTCGTTTATGACTGTGTCCAAGCGGGGGGAGGCCATGACACCAATATTCAGGGCGGTGGAGCGAACGGCAGATCGTGACGTACGTCGTGCATTCACCCCAAGGAAAACCATGATGATCGACATGGCTGCAATTTCACATACGTAACCAGAAATCATGAGGGCGAGGACGATCCTCGATCTTTGGTACAGGGCATACAATCGAACTTGAAGCATGACTTGGAGGGTGTCAGTGGTGTCGGAAAGGAACAGCTGAGGCGTTGTGCGTACCCTGAATTAGAAACAACACAATAATGTTGAGCCACGCCTGGACAAAGAAGTAGACTTTGCCTTGGGAAAGAATGAGATGTGCAGATCGAAAACATGCGGTAGACTTTCTGCTTACAGCTGTGTGTGCAAGGTAGGTCAGACCGACCATGAATTTGCTCTCAAACGCTGATAAAGGAGGACGCACAACTGCCATGTCGTCAGCACAGAAAATGCGAGTGAACGTGCGAAGATCCGCACACACACCTTCGCAGTTTGGATTCCCGGTCCAAGGTAAGCTACGGAGCGTTCAGCGTGCGCCATCGATCACAGACACATCCCCTACCAAGGGTGTTCAAGCTATACAAATGCACCGTAAGCATAAGGTTACGAAGGGAGTGGTTGTTCATCGACTCACATGGAGAGTCCGTCACCAACGTAGCGGATCTGGGAGATCCTGAGTTATTTCCAGCACACGGCATGAAGGCGAGCAAGAGCACATACGAGAAAATACATGATACTTCCAAAAGAACGTGGATGCGTCTGTCATACATAGCTTCTGGTCAGTCATGGCGTCGACAGGGCAACCAATTTGGCGTGGTCTACCCAGACATGATCGACCTCATGGACGGGACCGTCAGTCTACAATCAACTTTAACCTGGGGTAACCCTCACCTCCCGATCGAGCGTAATGGCTAGGTTTTTCGTCAACGACGTTCTCAAGATCATGTAGAGACAGCGTGTGTGCACTGACCATGATCGTACAACACAGCAACGGCGCTGGCAACTGGAAGGAAAAGAAAGAAATCCTTCGTGACGACGCCCTGAGAGGAGACAGGAAAGGAACCAACCTTGAGACGTCCGGGCGATGTGGATCACCCTTGCAGCTTGGATGTAGTCCGCCGCGGAAATGGCCCCCATGGAAAGACAACAAGGTCGGACGGTCGACTCGAAGCTTATCCAAAGAGTCCGCCAGATAGCGTCCGAAAGGGAGGATTTTTTTAAATTCCGTGGACCGGGGTTTTATACCCTAACGGAAAGGGACGATTGTGTGGGCGGTCACGATCAACAGGCGCAATGATGGCACCTCATGTACCCGCGTTACGAAAGGTGGGGTCTTGAGAAAGTCCCATGCGTGGAAAACCCATCCGCGACGGAGTGGCGCCCATACTTGCCTCAGACACGAAGATAACTAGTTTGGCGAACATTTGATGTGTTCTTGGTCTGT
The DNA here is from genome assembly GCA_038094175.1 of Boletellus aff. lepidospora. Taxonomy (NCBI): domain Eukaryota; kingdom Fungi; phylum Basidiomycota; class Agaricomycetes; order Boletales; family Boletaceae; genus Boletellus; species Boletellus aff. lepidospora. The sequence continues at coordinate 86,470 of JBBPTT010000003.1, forward strand.
ACCTCATGTGCATAATTCTTCCGTGTCCCGGGTATCAGGGCGTGTTCGTCTCGCGTACAGACTGTCAAGCAACCTGGTACGAAACGGGAGTTGCAACAGCCGAACACGTCCTGTGTCATGCAGACGGTAGTGTACACAACGCAAGAAACTCCCAACGGTGGAAAACATACTGGACGGTGTGCTCGAACTGAAACACTTGAAGTTATCGCAGTGATACCATATGGGGCATCCCACGAACGACTCGGAAATTCTTCGCAGTTCACCGCAGAGCGATCACCTCGGACCGCATTAAAGACGACTCAACGCGAACGTCCACCAATCCCTGTCGCGCTCGGCTCTGATGGCGTTTCGTTACGCCGTGGACCGCCCGTCCGGTTCCCTTCTTCATCTCGGAGGATCCCCACTTCGTGTCACCAAGGTAGCCATCTGCGGTGTATCTCACTCAAAGCACTCGATTCGTGAGAAAGACCTCGTTTCATGTCAATCACAGTGGCATATTCCGACTAGAGGGGAAACGTCATGGATGGATGGATATATGCAATGTAACGACACTGTGAACCTATATGGAACGGGGAGAACACCAAAAAGGTGCTTCTTGAGCGTTTTCACCGGTTCTGAACAAAGGAACGCGGGTGAGCCAATAAATCGAGACCAAAACCGTGATAACAACATGCCTTGATGAAACCGATCGCGGCCGACTTTTCGCGGAAACATTGACGGCAGAGGTCAAGGCCGTATTTGCGGATGAGACCTGCCTGGTGCGCGCAGAGGCGGCTATGGCCGCACACCACCGTTAGGGGAAGTATGTGGATGCGGGGATCGAGGCGATAGGTGCGATAGTGGAACAGCGGGAATGAGATTCATAAGAAAAAGATCAAGCAATCCACGAAGAGGAAGGCCGAAACACCACGCACCACTGACGACTGCCCTTGCCAAACTTGCGAGGACGAGAGAACCACACAGCGTCGTGTGTCATCTTCGATGTTTATTCTTTTGAAGTACTTCTGTACGTCGTGTCAATACGCTCAACGAAGTCCGACGATGAGATGTGCACCTTGCAGCGTCGGGGTCGACTGGGATCCTGTCAAACGCAGCGCAGTGGATGACAAGGCGGGTGTCCGCATTGGGTAAGAACTGTACAGGTGGCTGAAATAAAGTATAATTCTTTTCCCACGGATTATTCAGCCAAGATCGTCTCACGTGCCCGTGCAAGGCCTATTGACAAATTTAAAACTCCGAGTCGGCAAAGTGGCAGACCCCTTTGCGTGATCGTACGTCCGTACCAGACAAAATCGAGATCAAAATGCATTCCTGAACACAAGAACCAGGCAATTTTTGCACAATACAAATACAGATTGTCAGAATCCTTGCAGGACAACATCGACTTGTCGCAATCACAACCTCAATGTCGAGTCCAACCCGATCCAAATTTGTGACTTACCCTTGTCAAGCTTCCCTCTCCAAATCGCTCACATACCTTCCCACACCGTAACCCGCACTGTCCCCGCCATATGCCGCAATATAATCAAACTCCTCCCTTCCTCCACCTTCCTCATCCGAAAACCGCGGATC
>JBBPTT010000003.1:88051-127728 GCA_038094175.1 Boletellus aff. lepidospora
CCGGGTTCACGACCGACAACCTCCCCCTGGCTGATCCCCCGCCCACGGCCACCGGTGCGGGCGGTGGTAGCCCCGGACCTGCCTGCGGAGGCCGTGACCCAGACGGCCTTCGCAGCGTCAATGGACTCGTGTCCGCAGGCCCTACGTCAGGCACGCTCGGAGAACGCACTTGTTGTCTCCGAAACGCAGCTGCCGTGATCGTCCGCGGCGCACCACCCGGACTTCCGCCTCCGCCTGTGCTATTCAATGACGACGACGAGCTCGCCATGAGGGGAGCGGAAAATGGTGGTGTCGGGCGCGGATACTCGGGCGGTGGAGAGCGGTATACAGGAGCCGTTGGTCTTGGCGGTGTTGGTACATCCACACTACCTCCAACAAGAGGCGTAGTGACCGTAATGGCGGGTGTCGGTGTCGGGACCCGAGGTGGGAGGCTCTCGGCCGATATAGGTTGACGCCTCCGGGGCTGTCGCGTTTCTGGTGATGCTCCACTTTGATACGTGGGTGGTGAACTGGGGTGAACAATTGGGGATGATGGGGTAGAACCGGGTGGCGTTTTGTCGTCAGGGGCTGATGGATATGATGTACCAGCTTGGCCGTGCATCGATGATGCCGGTGACCCCCTTGGCGTGTCATATCCACCCGACGATGGTGCAACTGCGCTAAATGCCAATGCATCCCTTGCACGCGAGACTTCACGTGTTGCGGCTGCATTAAGCACTTGCTCGTCGAGGGGCTCGTCCGCATGTATCCCCGCGTCTTCTTTGGCACCCAACCTAGTAGTATTCAAACCGTGCTGTTCATGTGCAGAGGGGTGGTCGACGTCGATCGGAACTGCACCCACAGATGAGGGTGGGACACGTGAACGTCGCGGTTGACCACCTGTGCGTGATACTGACGTGGCGTCGCCTACATCAGACGTTGCGTGCGTTGATGCAGATTCTTGAATGGGGATCTCATCTTGTTCGTTGTAGTTCACCCTGGTTGGATCGACGCTTGCCTCTCCACCGCTCTCCGAGAAGGATGCGTCCTCGTGCTGATGCTTACCGTCCCATCCAGCCCCTCCTTCCTCTTGCGAATTCTGGCTTTCACGGTCGTAAGCCAACTCCCCTTCTTCCCCATCCCGTTCCGAGGAAGAAATAGGTCGCTGTGAAGCCATACGCGCGCTCGACGATGCCGGACGATCAGAATTAGCACCATCCTCACCCTGGCCCATTCTGTCATCCCAAGCCCTGATCGCTGCTGGTGCCGCGCCTGGCGGGAGACTCGGCGGTGAAGTACTTCGTCGCGTCGCTCTTCTCTGCCACTGCCCTTCCCCTTCCACAGTCAACGGAGGTGCGCTTGCATGTCCATTTGTTACTGGGGCATGGGGCTCGCTCTGTGCAGATCGTCCTATATCTCTGCCGATGGGTTCGTACTTCGGTGCAGGCTCGTCAGGGGCGTGGTTCCCAACCGAAGCGGCTTCTTCAAGGGAAAGTCCGCGATGGGATTGTGACAGGGCATCGTTGATGGATGCCATCAATGATTGATTCTCCTCGGTTCGTGTCGCCTTTTTGTCATATAGAACAGGGGGTGAGAGCGGTTGGGCGGAGCCCATAGACGACGAGGATGTCTGAACGGGATCATATTCCCTGTTTGCGGGCAGCGACGAAAACTGCGGAGGGGCATGCGGCGATGGCACATGTACCCCAAGCTCGTCAACCGAGGCACGCCTATGCTGCAATGCCTTGGATGCGTCAGTGTGAATATTCCAACACATGTGTTGCACGACGGCCGCATGGAAGGGCACTAGCCTCCAGGCAACAGCAAGGCAACATAAACATAGGACATACCGCAGCTGGATGGCCTGGCGGAGGGCCCGGTGGGGGGTTATATGTACCCATGCCCAACGTGAGCTCACTGCCCAACGACGGAGTAGGAAGGAAGGGCGATTGGACAGGTGCGCCTTGAGGGGCCGGAGGTGGAAACTGGGAAGTCCGTCCAGAGGGGTTGGTAGAGAAGGCGACTTGCGAGGCCGCACGCTGTGCCTCAACAACCAGGCCGTTTACACGACCATGCGCCCCATACGACGCGCGCGAAAACCCAGTTGGAGTGGTGTCTTCAGAGATGAACTATGGGGAGAGAAGGTAGTTAGAGGGTGTTGTCCAAGGTACATGCCGCCCTAACTCGCCTGTATGAGTTGTCTGCCGAGGTCGCCTGCGATCTAAAGGCGACCGCTCAAAATGAGAGGGTGATAGTCGGAGAAATGCACATACAACGCCCTTTTCGCAACACTCGACGAGACCACCAAATTTGTAGCCCATCCAATCCTTTGTACATTTACGCTTATAATCCCCGAGTTCCGTTTCCTCCCGGACAATCTCATCGTCCATGTTTCGCATTTCTTCACGCAGCTTGTTGAGAATGTCCGTCTGTGCCCCGAGGTTCTTGTGTTCTGAACCCATCTTGTGAAGCTTCTTTTCGGCAGCCTCGGCAGATGATCCGACACGCCGGCGTCGCCGGCGCAGGTCCTCAAGGGCTTCTTCACGGGTCCGCACGGACTTCATGCTGTCCCGTACGGTGTGGTGAAGGGAAGCATAGGTCGAGAGGGCCGCTGCAAAGTGTCCCAGCATCGTCGACGATGCAGTGAGGATGTCCTGTGCGACAGACGATCAGGAACAAGGCCTCATCCCCTTTCAATACAGTCAACGAAGCGAACGCACACCAAGATCCTCCCCCTCCCCTTGGCCCCAAATCCGCAGCGCATCCCCCGCCTTGACAAGGTCGATTCTCAGCTTTTGCAATCTGGATTCGGCCAAGGAAACAAAGTGAGCGTCGATGCAGGCGATGGCAGGCGCACACGACCCAACGCACGTCACGAGGACCGTCTTTTCGGCGGTGATGAGGTCTTGGAGGGGTCGAAGGTCGGAGTTGCCTGCGAGGGCGGGTATGGTGGTGTTGTGCGCGAGCTTTGTCGCGGCAGACTTGAACATGGCTGTTGTTCAAGAGGGGCGAGCTTGCGCGTGATGCTGGTCGGGAGTGGAGTTGGATTTAGGCGCCGTTCATGCGTGCTGTGCTGCGTAGTCGCCTGGTCTCGGAGCGTGCCAGCACCACCTGAACAAGCCGCCATCAGGAAGTTCTACCTGACTACTGCATGGTCCTTCCGTTAGCGCAGAGTGTTCAACAGGCTGGCCTGCCATCTCTCGAATTGGCACCACACTTCAACTTTGGCGATCTGTCGGTTCGGTGGTACGGCCCCGCACACAGGTTCGACCGTGTGCCACGGCGATGTACTAGGGTGCCCGCTGTCACGGCGAGCTGATTGATGGTAGCTACCATCCAGCTTCACCATTTTCTCGATCCACTGCCCATCAGTGGTTCTCCCCGGACTGCTATGCTTTTTCTGCTTGCGCTGTGGGTTTCATCTTTGTGCAAGATGGCTGGATCGGACAACAGCTCAAGAGCGATATGGTGTAGTGCTACTACACGTGCATCAATTTCCACGAAATCCATGACCCACTGCAGGAGTAACGAAGAATGCATGTGGTCGGTACGTTACTGGCTGTGTCATTTGCCGCCGCGCCCGACCATCCCGAAACCGGCTGCCGCCGTAGCAGGGAGATGTGATGCTCAACGGCGCTACAAGGCTTTGTCGGCATCTTACACAACCCCCGGCCAGTGTCGACTTACGTGCTCTGCCCGGGAATGCCACCCGTGGGCGTTTCGTGGGGTCGACCGTTTCCACGCGCTTTGGACATCAAGCTCATGGCTTCCACCTCCCGGCTCGTGACTAGAAGCATCCCTCCCAATGTTTATGTTACTCGTCCGCTGCTCCTTCACCTTGCCCCTCTTTCACTGATTTCTTGCCAGTCGTGACCATTGCTGCTGTCGCATATGATTATGGCAAGTAATGCTTGCTTCCTTTCATCTATCATGGCATGACAGTACTTGTCATTAGTTCTCACATTTCTGGATGAGGTAGAGCACTCGTCCACACATATTTCCCACAGCTTCTATCACTGACCGTTTGGCAGATAGAATACATCTGGGTCAGCGCATCCCCTCCTTAGGTCGATATATATTCAATTTGTATGGCCATAGATCAAGCCCTGGACATGGGTATCCACCCTGTTTGTTATCGTGTGTATTTTCGTCCTCATGGCGTCGCACTCGAGTTGATGATTAATCACTGTCAACCCACAGGCTCGGTATTCTGGATTGTGCTTCTTAATGTATTTCCAAGTGTACTGAACCACAAATAAAATAGTTCCTGATCATCTTTCTAGCATCCATGCCCTTTGTATGTTCAATACTTGATCTTTTTGGTTTGTAATGTTGACCCACCTCAACATTAGATGAGAGGTCTTTTCTTTTTGACCCTATAATGGTGATTTCTTGTACCACTCACGACCAGTATATGAACTTACAAATCGGGCTACCGGTAGACGTACGTATTCGAGTTCCATCTCTACACTGATCGATGAAATTCCCGCTCAATAATTACACTGAATAGCTGTGAGTACATGCATTCAATGTTTCCAATGTCATCCCTGATTATGGTCGCTTTCAAGGCAATATATATTTCCTTGGTGGTGCATGGTGTGCCATCATTTTTATCAGCGCTGCAGAGCGTGGGTCACCATACTCACTTTCACTTGGATGAATGACCTCGCTTTATACAGTGACCATGATCTTGCGCGTGTGGGCACTGTATGGTCGATCGAGGTTCATCCTCGGTGTCCTTCTCGCACCGTACACCATTGAAGTCATCGCGTACGCGGTTTCCCTCGTTTGGTTCACTATTCAGTACAAACCCTCAGGTACGTTATATTATCCGGGCCAAACAATAGCCTACCTACGCCCTTGACATAGGCGCTGTCATCCAAGTGCTCGATTACTTCTCGTGCTTACAGCTAGTTCCCTCAATTTGGTTTGAAATCATAGACACCATCCAGATTACACTCGGCGCATTGATGTATTCGCTCCTCGCCATTCATTTCATCAGGGAGTCCCTGCAGATGTACAGAATGACGAAGCGATTGGAATTGAACCGTTATGTTAATCTCCTGCTGAGAGAGGGAATGATGTACTTTGCCTCGTACGTCCATATCTCGTCATTCCTCGCATTGTTCCACCCGTCCCCACAAAGCTGACTACGAGCTAACTCGGAACAGGACTTTGATATTCGTGCTCGTGGACCTGCTGGCAGAGACAGGAAGTATTCCGGCCGGCGGATGGTCGGAAGCACTGGCCGTGTTCGCAGACGCACCTGCGGTCGTGCTTGCTCCCCGGTTCATCCTGAACCTGCGGCGACTTTGCGCACGCAATGTTCAGGGTGGGGGTATCGATACCGCGTTTGGTCTGGGATCGACGCCGGGACAGGACCCTGCTGCCACGATGAGCATGATCTTGTTTGCGGACGGTGGCCAGGGCGAGGCGATACAGATGGAAGAGGAAGACATCCATGGGGTGGGCAGTAGCGCGCGATAACAACGAAGCCATGTCTTTGTCACCCAAGCATTCACCATTGGCAAGGAGGAGCGTGAGGCATATAGCCCAGACAAATTGGCGCCACTGAAACTCGGTTGCAATGGAATCCGTAGCCGCTGCAAACATTGCACGTACGTTATAAATGTTCACTGCTCCACACACATGCCTTCCATGAACCCGACACACTGAGGGAATGTTGCTTTAGTTCACCCCGTGGATCTGACATGGACTGTTTGATATCAAAAGCTATCCTCCCTGCTTCATGCATCGTTACATGCCTGGAAAACCGGAAAATAATAAAATTCATACATGATCTAATAGGTCTGTCGCCACGCCAGACAGGAGACGCAGACAGTTCGTTGTCTCGGCAAAGGAGGCATTTACTTCAGAGCTTTACGTCCTTCTACCTAACAGTGCCGTCCGCGAACGGCCAATCGTTGTACCCGAATGACGTCAAATTTCCTGGCAGGTAAAACTTTGACCTGTCTGGAGGTGTCAAAGGCAGGTTTTTCTCTAGTCGAACCGGGAGATCAGGCTGAGTCACCAAAAGCTAGTGAATGAGCAAAGAGCACCAGGAAGAAAGCAGCACCCTCACGTTCGATATATACGCTCGTCCAAAGGCGACCAGCCCTCCCTTGTCCTCCGCCACACGCAACGCTGTGTCGTGGGTATGCCCACCAGCCGATATGAATGCCCGGTCTGTACTGCCTTCACCGCCATTCCATATATTCCGTAAGAAATCGTTGTTTTGACCTGCAATTGCAGCCGGATCCACACCAAAGTCCAGTTCCAAGCGGGGCTCGACTACGTGGAGATATGCTAACTTGGGATGTCTGTCACGGAGAGCGGTCACGAGGTACGCAAAAGTAGGCCTCGGGTCTGGCATCTTCATGTCTGCGAATCGACGAAAAATGAGTACCAAGAATCTCACAGGTCAGTCCGAGAGCCCTCTCACCTTGGAAAGTGCTCCAAGGACTGATACGAAAACCAACCCGATCTGGGCCGACGACGTCCACGACAGCGTCGACGATCTCCCTTGCAAACCGTGTCCGGCCTTCTTCGTCCCCGCCCCATCTGTCCGTGCGTACGTTGGACACTGATTGAAGGAACTGGTCCACGAGGTGACCGTTCGCGCCATGTATCTCCACACCATCGAATCCGGCGCCGTGGACGGCGTTGTGCGCTGCCTCTGCATACTTGGCGATATAATCCTTGATCTCCGCCTCGGTCAGTGCGCGCGGTGCCCGTGACCTGCCAGTCAATGCAGTGGGTGATGCAGAGACGTATGACAGAGGAAGATCCTGCTTCTCGAGGAAGTCTATCTCGGCCGCGCGACCCATCGCCCAAAGCTGCAGAAAGATGTACGATCCCTTGGCATGGACGGCTTCCGTGACCTACAGGGCGCCCACGCCGCAAGGCAGGTTTTTGGAAACGGACAAAAGAACAAGGGGACGTCGTACCTCTTTCCAACCTTGGATTTGTGCGTCGGTGTAGATGCCCGGGACGTGACCACACCCGCCTGCATGACGGGAGACGACGGTTGATTCCGTGATGAGCAAGCTCCCTGGTGTAGAACCCCGCTGAGCATAGTAGGATGCTTGTTGAGGCCCGGGGACGTGGGAGCCATGCGCGCGGAAGCGAGTCATCGGCGCAAGCACGACGCGGTGTTGGAGGGATAACCGGCCGACCTTGATGGGTTTGAATAGCGCAGACGTCTGTTGTGTATATGCCATGACTAGCGTTGGCCGATATGGTGCCAAGTGCCCGTACCGCAGTGAACACTGAATTGCAAGTCTATGTGCGATGCCTTGCATGCGATTTATAGTCTCTGGACGAGTCGTCCAGATCTGGAAGTGCGCGGTCCTGTCTGCTATCCGAAGGGGATGAGTAAGGTGCTCGCTGCAAGCATGTTTCCAGGGGTTCGGTGATCATTGCAGCTCTGGATGACAGAAGCACTGTAGCCTGCAGTACAGTCCAGCCTCATAATGGATGGCACTTGGGGCAGTGGTTCCGCTCTGACACAGGCCCGTTACTCCGATTCTGCCGGGGCAGAAGTTGGAACGAATCAGAAAGAGGCTCGGCAACTTGGGCTCTTCGCTCACCCGGCCACCTACACAAAGCAATCTAGATGGGATTATCCACGGGACTGCATAACGTGGACGGTCAGTAGCCCTACGGACAACCAGAGGGACGGCTCGATCCATATCGCAGTGACGGTGCACATGTGTGTCTGTCTGCCCTCTTCCCCAAGTTGGCATCGACGCTGACCTTTCGAATTCAAGAGTCAGGCCAGGAGGTGGCCCACGTACGTCCCTATGTCCCGGGGTCATTCTCTAGATCCGTGACGACCGCATTCGACAGACCGCGTAGACTTCAGGGCATTCTTATCAATCCCAACCGCCCGCGGAGGGACATGGACGTGCACTACCCAGGTTGGGTCAGCACATCAAAGGAACGCACCTCGCAGATTTGCACCTCTCTCGCTCTACCATCGATCTGGAGGCGTTGCAAAGTACGCTAGCATCACCGACGATGGGATGAACGGATGTCTTGTGCGACAGACCAATACCTCGGTGCAGACTTTCGTGACAGTTTCATCTCGTTCGAAATCACCCTTCGTCAGCATCTCATGCTCATTGCACAGGTTACGCCTCCCGAGCACTGCCTGTCGGTCTCCTCGACCCGGGACGCAGCCACAGGCAAGTTCGCCAGCGTCTGGTCGACCTGAGGTGTGTGGCGTCATTACAGATGTAACGCCCTTGGCATCTCACGTCTTCCTTCTGAGTCTACATATCCCCCTGTGGGCCTCTACCGCATCAGCGCCACTGGTACCAAGCTCTGTTTCTACGAGTCTGAAAAGGCGCAAAAGCGTATTTTCGGCGATCCCGAGTTCACAGTCAACATCACGCTGCAGGATCGATGAGACTGTGGGGTCCGTGCGGTCCGACGCGGCATTAGGTGTCAATGATTATACGATAAAGCTTGATTACTCGCGTGAATAACATCTCAGCTCAAGGAACGGAACTTGATTTATAACGGCCTCTAATGGCGTCAACAAGGAGACACTCCTCAGACACAGAACCCATCACCCTAGAAGGCAAATATCGTGGTCAGTGAAAGCGAGACGAACCAGGTCGGATCCACACACTCCTGTAAGATTCCTCGAGTGTCTGGCCCCTTGCGGCAACACCAGCCAATGCATCTGCGCGCACGTTGTATTCGCGATCGATATGCCAAAAGGCGATCCGGATGTCATAATCGCGCTCGTACTGCGCAACGGTCGTATCAAGGATTTGGAAAAGATCGAGATTCTTGGGTCTCCTATTGGATGCGTTACGCCATCCACGATTCTTGGCAAGAGAACTATATAGGAATGGAGGACGTGAACAGCAGAAAGTGCTCACCCTCCAAGCTGGGACCCATTCAGTTATGCCTAAAACAACGTACTCAGAGTCGGATGCAATGACCCAAGCCTCTTCTGGATGGAACGTATCCGTGTACGCGGTCCGTCCATTGTGTGATTTCTCCGGAGGATCTTCATATTCGCCTAATTTGCGTATGCCGTTGATGGCGGCGAGAAGCTCCGCACGCTGGGAGGTACGGATGGAAGAAGGATCGACGAGGTCATCGATGGGAATGGCCCATTGCATGGTCGGAAATTCTGCACCGATGACGATACCAATGCCAGCAACAGCACCGTCGTGACCATTGCCGAGACACGCGCCGTCGACAAAAGCTATTTTGTAGTGATGACACGGCAAGTCGAGGTCCGTTGATAAAGAGGAACTGCGAGCGCCTTCTACACGTCGTCTTCCGGTGCATGAGCAGCAATATACTAGATAGCGGCCACAAAACTCGCATTCGAGGACGCGTTCGTCTATGGGCAGGCTTGAGACGTCCTTGCAGAAGATGAGACGACGTTCGACGACATCCTGACAGCGAGTTGGGTCGCTGAGGACGCGCCTGATGATTCGTCGCTGAACGGACATGATCGCTGTGCGCAAGACACGTTGAATTTTCGGACAACTACTTACCCGACAGCCACTGGTGGGACGTAATGATAGTGACCCCCAGTCTCTCGGCCGTTCGTCTCCCTGTTTCCCTGTCCGTGCCATTTCATGTCTCCTTGTTCCCTCGCCCCTGTCTCACCCACATCCTGTCGGGCGTGCCTTGACCCACTCTGTATCCGATACTCGGTCGTAGTCGTACCACGTCCCGTCTTTCCCCTAGTCTTGACCTCTTCTTACGTTCGTCGTACCCTGAGGCGGCTTAGCGAATATACATACGTTCCGTGTCTACGCTTCCGTACCGGGATTAGGACTTCCTTGACACTCGGCGACAGTTGGTACATGGTCATCAAGATGTGGTTGCGACTCGATATAATCCGAGCTCAGATTCTGGCATGGCGATTGGCAGAGAGCCTCGGCGAGTTCGTACATTGAGTATGCACGAGAGGAGGTAACGTCACGCGAGGATCTGGAGTGAGGTCAGGTGCAACTTATGTAAGCACTCACTCTCACCCCGGCCAGTTTCGTTGTACGATGTTGCATGTGTGCTGGCCCATTCCGTGTTCACCGTCTTCCTCCCAAAATGGTCGTTGCCTGCGGTGCACCGATATCACTTGGCTGCATATTCGGTGGTTAGAAACCACCTAGCGCGGTACGGTCTGTCGCGATGCCAGAGCCGGCAACGCTGCACAGAGCCCTCCCGTCGCGTCGAGCACACGCTTCCTTGACAACAGCCTCTTTTACCTTTCCATCGAGGGCTCTCCCACCCCCAGTGTCCTCTGTGTCTAGGTCCGCCCGCGCGCTGGACCTTTGTGGACCCCTCGCTACGCCCCCCTTCCGCCCCAAGGTCGGGGCCTGGACGTCGTTGATTTCGCGCCACGTGGAGCCCTTCCATTTCTGCCAGAGTGTCGCTAAACTTCACTTCTCCTCGGCGCTGTCCACAGATTTCGGGTTATGGTCATTCGGCATGCTCAAAGCTTGTTGGTCCTCGTAGACCTGGAAGTGCCGCTACGTGGGCCCTACCGTCTCCGCGGACCTGATCAACAGCGGAGATGCCGAGCCAGGCGCTGGCCAAGGCGAGGCTTTCACATGTTGCATAACCGCTGGCATTTTGACTGCTTGGCGACGTCACTCGCTCGCTAGTCCGTCCCCCGACACACGGATGATTCCTGTCGATCGATGCGCTCTCGTCTTACCGAGTCCCCACGCATGACACGCGATTAAATGATGAAATTTGACTCAGGTCTCACTTCCACCCCTGGAAGGTCAGCTTAGAGTGTAATGATCAGGTTTTAGGGCTTTCACACCAAGGATTCGTTCAACGCTTCAGGTTACACCATTTTTGGTTGAGGAAATGGACGCAAGATAAACGCACGACAATACAACATGATCTATTTATCACCCTATATAAAGTTCGTTGTACGTAGGTAAGAGTGCGAGGTATTCTATGTCTACATGTAATAGTAGTATGTACAGAGCGGCAGTTCAATATCATTCCTAGCATGATATAATGTGCTGTACGGGCGATAGGAGGTAAAGTCTGATGAGTCCGGAGGGTTAGCGCGGGCCAGGGATTGCAAGTCCGCAGTTCCGATAGAACCGAAAATAAAAATCTAGCTCTCTGAATTGGTCGGGCAAGCACATGTTGAGTCGCGGACGCTCCCAAACTCGCTAGCGGTCCCGGTGAAATCCGTGACAGGCGATAAATCCACCACCGTCAGAAGCTCCGACTTTCCAGGAGCCGGTGTCGTGAAATCGTCATCACAGGAGGAACTTTCTGAGTCGGTGGTTGGGTCACGATCTGCGTCGGAGACCCTCCACAAAATGCGGTAAATGTACGTTCCGACCACGAGCAAGTTGCACACGAGCAGGAACACTGTCACCTTTCGGAGGGAAAGAAAGAAAACACTGATTTTCCATTGGCAATCCAGGTCCAAGGATGGGGTACATACCTGCACTTGGGCGAGGATCTCCTGCGTAGCCTGTGCACAGCTCAACTGAGTTATAGAATGAGCCAACGAGAACCCAAACAGGATCCTGCTAGCCGTAAACAGGTACACCATCATCCTGTATCGTCGTCGAGGAAGCTTGATCCGCCAAAGAAGCTTGACCGAAAGGATGAGGGTCACCACATCCGCAACGACGTTAGCTGGTTCACATTAAAAAAAAAATAATGAGTAGTTTAGATGAATGTCTGTCGAAACACTCACACGTCACCTGGAAGACGGCAATAGGTTTGGATGGAATACAGTGTGGAGCGACTGCTTCAGACAATATTCTCCTGCTGGTGTAAAAACACCACCATGTCTGCAAGGCACATGTGGCCGCCCAGATGAGTACAAAGAAAGCAAAGACCGCGAGGGTAACGCAGCGCATATTAGCCGAAGGAGTAACCCTGATAATCGAGAAGATGAGGCTCATGCGAACAGACCTGTGGAGATGAAACGTGTGTTACCGAAGCGTTATCATGGGTGAATATGAGATGCCACATACCATACGATACTTATATACATGTATTCCACGACCTGGCTAGCAATGAAAACCGATTCATGATCGTCTGTCACCTGCTCGTTAGCCTGGGGTCATTCTGGACACATGAGCCTGAAAACTTGCCACTTGCGACGACGACGAGCATAGAGGCGACGGATGTTAGTGCGCACAGCAGTGTGACGGTCGCCCACACGTCCTCCCACCAAAATCTTTGTATCTTCAATCGAAAGCCCAACCGGAAGCATGTGAGGAGTATGGCCAGAGACGTGAGGACGATGAACGCAACTGGAATATCACTGTCAAACATTGGCAAACGTTACGGTACAAACGAACACTTACTCAAAACCGCCTCATAGTTGACCGTCATGAGTGGGAGTTATGGATGAGGTTTTGCACCCATGACTGACTGGTGTTATTTAAACGGGCGGTCACATTGGTCGCACCAGGTTCAACATGCTTCCGTCCGTTAATCGGTGTCCTGTCAGCTGACAGATAGGACCTGAAGAGCTGCCTGAAATCTTTAAGAGGAGTTACCTAAGCGCTCGAGTCAGGAACATGGCTGGCTCGAGCTCTGGATGGAAACAATGTCATCGTGGTATGCGTTTGGCGTGTCGACTCGGAGAAAAACGATGTTACCGCGGAAGTGGGGCTCAGCTCTGCCCAAGGAATGGGCATGGGCTCGGGTAATCCATGGTGGCCCATGTGCTATGACAGTTTGCATGACAAGTTCATACTGCATCCTGAAACACGGCGCGCCGCACCGTGTGAGAGATTCCCCACTCGGGCGGAGGGCTCCACATAAGTATCAGAGCGCGGTTAGCAACGTGCTGTAACTCGATCATATCAGCCCTCAAAGTTCAAGCCCTGTCCTGCTTGCCGTATACGTCGACGAGCACGACGCAATATTTCTAGATGGAGCTTTAACCGGGGCAAGTGGCGTTTCGACGAAGTTTGGATGCTCCGAAGAGGTCTTGGCGAGCTTTGCCCTAGAGTTTCATGCCTTTAGCAATAGTCGTGAAGGAAATTTATGTAATGGCATTGGCAGTGGCTGCCTGGCGGTGGTCTCCTAGAGTTTTTAGGGCTGTTTGACACTTCGTCTATTTTCGAATGGCCATGGGTAATTGCAACACACTGGGCTAAGGAATGACTCGACCACTGTAAAGCAAAGGCATGTCCTAGAGTGTGCATAGCTTATTTCCAAGCAAAACTGAGCGGCAACCCCATCGAGTCCCACTCCAACGCGACATCCCAGTCGTCAAATGGGCCTAGACACCATTCTGGAGGGCATTTGGGAGCTTTTTCTTGGAAATAAATTGTCCATGGGACCATCTAGACTCTCCTCTGGAGTCGGTCGAGACGTCACGAGTAAGCGCGATATATAGGGGCAGGTTGGAAGTAACTGTCCAACTAAAACTCCTCGCACTGCACTGCGTCGTACGATCGTTGGTGGCGATGTTGTATGGCCCACACTGATTAGGCTGTTCTGGAGGGATTACGGTCTTCACACTGGAGGCAAGCCAGTGTGTCGAAGTATAGAAATAGGTGATGGCAATTTTTTGCTCCATCCCTGTTCTCTGGCTCTGTGGGAACGGTCTCTGAGATTTCCAGAATATCCAGGTTCGAGTCTGGTGATGAACAGATATCCTGTTTCATCAATTTTGACCGAAATCCTCGCAACGCGCCAAAAGTCTATTTGAAATAATATCGCACAGGTCCGGTGGGAAGACCCAGTTGATTGTCAGACACTCCTCTTCTTTTTACACGGTCGACCGTCTTAACGACGGACTATATGTCAGTAACGAAGCCGTGAATGGACAGCAACAGTCATCCAACCATCCAAATACTCATAGAATATCCAGGACGAGATTACACCGTCGATAGAAATCTGCATTGGGAGTGTCCTGATTCTGACTGCATCCCGCTCGGCAAATATGAAACTTGCGTTGTTCTGAAACACCAACGATCAGGAAGCATGGATGAAGAGACAAAAAACGAGATGCCTTGCTTATGACACAGTATGTCCCCATACGGGATCGCTCACGAGACTTGCCATATCTTCGGGTTGATCATCACAACTGATGGGTCTGCTGCCAACGCACCGTTAGTGATGTGATAGACACGATCGCTGCGACGAGTGATAGAGCGCGCCCATCATCGGGACACGGGTTCTCACCTACGTTTCTATTCCAGTTCACAGGCCAAATCTCCGTCCAACCTGGGTCCCCGCACCACGGCCCGTGATCAACCGTGATTCGGTGGCATGACAGGCACGCGGAATGGGGTGGTGATGGCGCAGGGCGCGTATGAGTTCACGATGACCTTGTGTTGCCCGAGATCCAGCGTTAATGATTCTCGACACATACTCGGCAAAGTAATGCGGATGAATGCGACACTTCCTTGCTCGGGACTCACGTCGGGCCCGGGTCAGCAAACTCGCTTGTAGCTTACGCGTAGACGAGAGGCAGCTCCAATTTTCCACTTGCAGCGATGTTGGGTCCCGCGGAGTACTTGCACGATCATTCGTGTGGCTGCGTGCTTGCAGCACAAGAAGGTCCCGCGCGCGTTGACACCAATGACTCGTTCCGGCCAGGAAACCCACCAGCTGGGTGTGTTGGAGTCAGTGCCGCACTGTACAACATTGCCGAGCAAGTGTCCCCTCACTGGAGACAAATTCTAACGGCGAGTAAACTCTTGCATTGGCTAGCACCATCCATGGGGTTGTTCGATATGATAAGTCGTTGGATGGTTCCTTCATAGATTTGGAACGGAAATGAGAGAAGGCCGTTTAAGATCGTGGCTCTGTCGTGGATATCCCTTGGGGCTTGAAGTCAACTGCGATGGTACAACCGACGCCTTGTTGACGAACGCGGCGGTGAGAAAGGACGTGTGGGATGGAAGTCAGAAATTCCCACCGTGCTCGTGTTGCAGCGACCTCAGAAATGGCGTTGAAGCTGTCGCACAATGTCAGCATCCATCTCTACCTTCGAACCAGACATTTTTGACCAGATCACCGTCGTTTTTCCATCCTTACCAAGAATCCAAGTGATATCAACTGGATGATGAATCCGATGACCAATCGACCGGTCTACCTCCCCGAGTACAACACACAGTGACAAAAGACCTTAGCAATTCCTGCCCGAGGCTCGTCCCACCAGCACGCTGGCTCTCCAGTGACTATAAATCATGGCAGCATATCCACCCAAGCCTTCACCATCGTTCAAAAAACCGCACCTCGAGATCGCCTACCCATACCTCACATCGACTCAGCCATGTCCACAACCCAACAGACGCCAGCACTGTTCAAGCCCATCAAGGTCGGCCAGATAGCCCTCCAGCACCGGGTGGTACTCGCCCCATTGACCCGATTACGAGCCTATGCCTCCCATGTCCCTGGGCCTCAGCAGGCATCGTACTATTCTCAGCGCGGTTCCACGCCGGGGAGCTTGCTGATCACAGAGGCCACTTTCATCTCTCACGACGCAGGAGGATACGAACACGTCCCAGGGATCTACACCGACGAACAGATCCAGGGATGGAAAGAGGTAGGACACAGCTTTTTTCCCCTCGGCACATGCAAACCCGATCTCACTCGGCCGTCTTTCAAGGTGACAGACGCTGTTCACGCACAGGGATCGTACATCTTCCTCCAGCTATGGGCTCTGGGCCGGGCTGCCGACCCAGATGTCCTCGGGAAGCAAGATCCCCCTTCGCCTTATGTCTCTGCATCGGCTGTCACATTAACCGGCAAGTCGGAACCCCCTCGTGCATTGACCGAGGCCGAGATCAAGGATTACATTGCCGCGTATGCGAACGCTGCATACAACGCGGTGCACGGCGCCGGATTCGATGGGGTGGAAATACACGGGGCGAACGGTTATTTGATAGACCAGTTCTTGCAGTCGGTGTCCAACACACGGACGGACAGGTGGGGCGGCGACGAAGAAGGACGGACGCGATTTGCGAGGGAGATTGTGGATGCCGTGGTGGATTCGGTCGGCCCGGACCGCGTTGGTATCCGGATTAGTCCCTGGAGCACGTACCAAGGTGAGATTTCTCGAGCGGATGTGCGAGAGTGTTCTCATGGTCATTGTTATGTCGAATTTGGCAGACATGAAGATGAGGGACCCGCAACCGACGTTTGGCTACCTTGCCACTGCGCTGCGCGATAAGCATCCGAGGTTGGCATACCTGCACGTTGTCGAGCCGCGCGTGGCCGGCGTCGTGGACCAAGCATGGGAGGAGCATGAGAGCAGTGATTTTCTGCGAGCGATATGGAGTGGTGGACAAGGTGGGGAAGATAGGGTGTTCATGTCGGCCGGTGGGTATACACGGGAGACGGCATTGCACACGGCCGAGGACAAGGGCGGGCTGATCGCGTTTGGGAGGCAGTATATCAGCAACGTGAGTACCCTCTGTTTTTACCTCGACCTCGTGCTGATTTGTGGGCTGGATGACCTAGCCTGACTTGCCGGTTCGGCTGCGAGAGAATCTTCCCTTGACACCTCCAGACCGGTCAAAGTACTACTTGGCAGGAGATCTGACACCATTTGGATACAGCGATTGGGCGTTCGCTGATGGGACGGTGAGAGGAGTGGAAGGGGAAGGATTGAGATCATGACATATACCCTCACGGACAAACGGGTTTTCGTCCACATGTTATAATACACAAAAATACGATGACCATAATACATCTATAATTCATTGAAACGATATTCGTTGAACTTGGGGGGCATGTCCACCATCGTGTCACAAGGACGGCTGGAACGTAGTGCACTTTGTAAACATAATATTGGGAAACAGACGAAGCAAACGGCCGCAAAGCGAACGTACAACAATACAGTAATCTATTATCTAGAGGGGCCCACAAAGGACGCAGCCCGCAGGTAAGAATGAGAACTATTCGACGTCTATAGTACTACTATGTACAGAATATCATTATCAATGTGTTGCGGTATTATATACTATACAACTCTGACATGGGAGGTCGAGCTCAAGCCCGGTGAGTCCAAAGGTGCTCGCGCGACAGTAATTATTTCTGAATTGATCGATTGAGCGCCTGTTGAGTCGCGAACGCTCCTGGATCGATTAGTGGCACCGGTAAGATATGTGACAAGCGACAAATCCACTGTCGTCGGGAGCTCTGACTTTCTGGGGGCCGGCGTCGTGAAATCGTCATCATCGTGCGAAGAACCCTTTGGGTCGGTGGTCGAGTCATGATCTGCGTCGGAGGACTTCCAGAAAACACGGTAAATGTACGTTCCGGCCACAAGTAGGTTGCACACAAACAGGAACACTGTCACCTTTGGACAGAAAAAAAACATTGGTTCACCATCGGCAATGCGAATCAGGGGATGGGGAGCATACCTGTACTTGGGCAAGGATCTCCTGGGTAGCCTGCGTACAACCTATCTGAGTGATGGAATGGGCCAGCGAAAACGCGAACAGGGACCTGCTGGCCGTAAACAGGTATACCATCATCCTGTGTTGTCGCCGAGGAAGTTTGACTCGCCAAAGAAGCTTGACTGAAAGGATGATGGTGACCACATCCGCAACGAGGTTAGCTGGCTCACATTAAAAAAAGGAATGAGTAGTTTAGATGGGTGCCTATTGAAACACTCACACGTCACTTGGAAGATAGCAATTGGGCTTGGTAACATACAATGCGGAGCAGCTGCTTCGGAAAATAGTCTTCTGTTAGAGTAAAAGCACCACCATGTCTGCAAAGCACATGTCGCTGCCCAGAAGAGCACAAAGAAAGCAGAGACCACGAGGGTAATGCGGTGCATACGAGCCGAAGAAGTAACCCTGATAACCGAGAAGATGAGACTCATGCGAACAGACCTGTGGAAATAAAACGTGTGTTACTGAAGCGTCAACACGGGTGAATATGAGATATCACATGCCATATGACACTTGTATACATGTACCCCACGATCTGACTAGCAATGAGAATTGATTCACGATCATCTGTTACCTGCTCGTTAGCCTAGGGTCA
The DNA here is from genome assembly GCA_038094175.1 of Boletellus aff. lepidospora. NCBI lineage: Eukaryota > Fungi > Basidiomycota > Agaricomycetes > Boletales > Boletaceae > Boletellus > Boletellus aff. lepidospora. Next base: position 106,010 of record JBBPTT010000003.1, read on the forward strand.
TTCCGGACACATGAGCCTGAAAACCTGCCACTTGCGACGACGACGAGCATAGAGGCGACGAATGCTAGTGCGAACAACAGTGCGACGGCCGCCCACACGTCCTCCCACCAAAATCTTTGTATCTTCAATCGAAAGCCCAACCGGAAGAGTGTGAGGACTATGGCCAGAGACGTGAGGACGATGAACGCGACTGGGATGTCTTTATCAACCAAATACTACAGTACGAACGAATACTCACTTAGAACTGCCTCATAGTTGACCGCCATGAATGGGAATTATGGATGAGGTTTTGCACACATGACTTGTGCTATTTAAAATGGGCGGTCACACCGACCCCGCCAGGTTCGACGTGCTCCCGTCCGGTTGAATGCCAAGCATCCTGTCAGCTTCGAGATAGGAACGTAAAATGCTGCTTGAAATCTTTAAGAGAGGAGTTACCTAAGTACTTGAGTCAAGAACGTACTCAGATGTCTAAACTTGTTTTGAATGGAAGAGCGCCACCATGATATGCTTTTGGGGTGTCAATTCAAAATAAAGGCAATGTCACCAAGGGCAGTGTGTTATGCGCCCAGGGAATGATCTTGGACTCGGGTAATCCATGGTGGGCCAACTATAATCATGACAGTTTGAAGTTTGTCTGAAACACGGCGCGCACCGGAGACATCCCCCCAGCGCCGAGTCCGGCGGGGACCTTCAGGTATGGAGCGCAGTTGACAACATGCTGTAACTCGATCATATCAGCCTTCAAGACGAGAGCTTCCCCTGCCCTGCATACCGTGCATGTCGACGGGCACGATGCGATCTTTCTAAATGTTGTTTTCACCGGGGTGGGTGGTGCTTCAACGGAGGTTGTCGGACTCTTCTCCAAAGAGGTCTTGGCAAACTTTGTTTAGCATTTCGTACTTTTAGCAACCCAACCCCTCAGCAAGCAGTGGCACGTCGCGAAGGAGACTGATATGACACCAAAGGCTGCCTAAGTATCTGGCGGCGGTCGCCGGTAGCCTCCCGGACTTTCAGGGTTGCTTGTCTATTCTCACACCGCCATTCGTAATACTAGTGACACGATAGACAAAAGAATGCGTTGACCGCTGTGAACGAGCAAAAGATACGCCCTAGAGAGTGCATAACTTATCTCCAGGAAAAATTAGGTGGCAGTCCCGTCGAATCACACCCGAGGTCTTGTCCAACATAGCAACTTAGCACGTCATGCACCATCAAACGGACCTGGGTGCCAGGTCCGTTATGCAGTGCATCTAGGAGCTTTCACTTGGTGCGAAATGATCATCCAAAGGGCCGTCGAGGCCCTCTTCTGTTAATCGAGATGGCACGAGCAATGCTCGGTGCAGCACCCGTGATAAGTATGCTATATAAGAGGATAGGGTCTAACGTAAACAACTGATCAACGAAAACGTCGCAATGTGCCATGTGGCGCTGTGCGGTTCCTATTGTTCTGGCGGGCCACCCCAGTCTTTGCACCGCCGACAAACCGTTGAAGCGAAGAAAATGATGATAGCAAGTTCCCTCGTACTCTCTGGCTCGGCGGAAATAATCCCTGAGCCTCCCAGAAAATCCACGGTCGGGTCGGGATGACGAACAGGTGTCCTGTTTCGTCAAATTCGACCGAAACACTCGCAATGAGCCAAAGCGTATCGGAAACAGCACCGCACGCGTCTAGGGGACGGCAGACCAGGGTGACCCAGAGCAAGTAGTTGATTGTCGCAGGCGCTCTTTTTACACGGTGGACCATCTTGGTGACAAACTATTTGTCAGTGACGAAGCGAAGGACTGCAACAACCATTCAAACGTCCAAACTCACATATTATCTCAGGACGAGGTCACTCCTTCGTCGACAGAAGTCTATTGCAAGTGCATTGGGTATGTTATTCTGACTGCGTTCCGCTCAGCAAATATGAAATTCACGTTGTCTTACGAGAAGCGGCGTGATCACCGGGTACAGACGAAGAGACCGAAAAGAGATACCTTGCCTGTGGCGAGGTGTGCCTCCTTCATTGTGGGATTGCTCAAGAGACTTTCCGCGTCCTTGGCTGATCGTCACGTTTGATGGCTGCCGGTGACGGCGACGAATGCTATCGGTGCGACGAACGATAGAGAGAGCGCGTTGTCGTGATGCGAGTTTAGACCCACATTTCTGTTCCAGTTCGTCAAGTCCCTGCCCAACGTCTCGTACACCCCGCTGGATCCTACACGGTGACTTCACATCAACCCTGATTCGGTGGCACGACAGAGCTTCCTGCCGAGGCATGCTCAAAGGGGTGGTGACGCCACAGAGCGCATATCAGTTCACAACGATCTTGTGTCGCCCAAACTCCAACACTGATGATTCCCAACATAGGCTCAGCAAAGTCCGACGAATGAAATACGGTGTTTCCTTACCGGTGGTAGGCGTCAGGCCCGCGGCGAACCTGTTCACAGCGCGGAAACGAGGGGGCTACCCACGACGTCCAAGCACCTGAACTGCTCTCGCAGCGATGGGAACCATTCCCTGGGCATCTTAGCCGCCGTGGGCTGTACATACATAACATGTGAGCAAGGGGATACAATCAAAAAGAAATACTTGCTCGGGACTGGCTTTGACTCTGACAGGTGAGATCCATCAGGAATTATATCTTCAGACGACATCGTGCCGTTACGAACAGTGAGGGAGTCGTAGAATGACAACACACACCAACGTACCCTTCCAGCTCTAAATCGTAGCATGTCGCTAGCAGACCTACTAACAGGGGAAGGATGGCGGGAGTCGCTAGATGCATTCCTTAATTTGTTTAGGGTAAAATGGACAGTGCGAAACCCGATGGCTGGTCAAGTTGGTGGCTCCGTCACCCGAGTGGCCACGATTGTCCCCTGGAATTGCGATGGCACGACCGATAGTACCTCGTCTATTCGTTTTTGTGGTCAAGTGTACGCGTCCGAGTCGTTGGCCAGAGCGTCATGGGAAGACCTTTCTAAGCTCTGAAATTCTCACCGTCCTCGTGCTGCAGGCGACTTGCAGCGACCTCAGAAACGGCGTTGAAGCTATCGCACGATGTCAGCATCCATCTCTACCTTCAAACCAAACATCCTTGACCAGACCGCCGTCATTCTGCCATCCTTACCAAGAATCCAAGTAATATCAACTGGATGATGAATCCGATGACCAATCGACCGGTCTACCTCCCCGAGTACAACACACACTGACAAAAAACCTTAGCAATTCCTGCCCGAGGCTCGTCCCACCAGCACACTGGTTCTCCAGTGCCTATAAATCATGGCACCATATCTACCCAAACCTTCACCATCGTCCAAAAAACCCCACCTCGAGATCAACTACCCACACCTCACATCGAGTCAGCCATGTCCGCAACCCAACAGACGCCGGCACTCTTCAAGCCCGTCAAGGTCGGCCAGATAGCCCTCGAGCACCGGGTGGTGCTCGCCCCATTGACCCGATTACGAGCCTACGCCTCTCACGTCCCTGGGCCTCAGCAGGCATCGTACTATTCTCAGCGCGGTTCCACGCCTGGGAGTTTGCTGATCACAGAGGCCACTTTCATCTCTCACGACGCAGGAGGATACGAACACGTCCCAGGGATCTACACCGACGAACAGATTCAGGGGTGGAAAGAGGTAGGACCAGTTTTTTTCCCCTCGGCCCATGCAAACCCGATCTCACACTGCCGCTTTTCAAGGTCACGGATGCGGTTCACGCACAGGGATCGTATATCTTCCTCCAGCTATGGGCTCTGGGCCGGGCTGCCGACCCTGATGTCCTCGAGAAGCAAGACCCCCCTTCGCCTTATGTTTCCGCATCGGCTGTCACATTGACCGGCAAGTCGAAACCCCCTCGTGCATTGACCGAGGCCGAGATCAAGGACTACATTGCCGCATATGCGAACGCTGCATACAACGCGGTGCACGGCGCCGGATTCGATGGGGTGGAAATACACGGGGCGAACGGATATCTGATAGACCAGTTCCTGCAGTCGGTGTCCAACACACGAACGGACAGGTGGGGAGGCGATGAAGAAGGACGGACACGATTTGCGAGGGAGGTTGTGGATGCCGTGGTGGATTCGGTCGGCCCGGACCGCGTTGGCATTCGGATCAGTCCCTGGAGCACGTACCAAGGTGAGATTCGTTGAGCGGATGTACAAGACTGTTCTCATGGTCATTGTTATGTCGAATTTGGCAGACATGAAGATGAGGGACCCGCAACCGACGTTTGGCTACCTTGCCACTGCGCTGCGCGACAAGCATCCGAAATTGGCATACCTGCACGTTGTCGAGCCGCGCGTGGCCGGCGTCGTGGACCAAGCCTGGGAGGAGCATGAGACTAGCGAGTTTCTGCGAGCGATATGGAGTGGTGGACAAGGTGGTGAAGATAGGGTGTTCATCTCAGCCGGTGGGTATACGCGGGAGATGGCGTTGCATACGGCCGAGGACAAGGGTGGGCTGATCGCGTTTGGGCGGCAGTATATCAGCAACGTGAGTATTCTCCGTTTCGCCTCGACCTTGTGCTGATTTGTGGGCTGGATGACCTAGCCTGACTTGCCGGTTCGGCTACGAGAGAATCTTCCCTTGACAACTCCGGACCGATCAAAGTACTACTTGGCAGGAGATTTGACACCATTTGGATACAACGATTGGGCGTTCGCTGATGGGACGGTGAGAAGAGTGGAGGGAGAAGCATTGAGATCATAATATATACCCTCATCCGATGAAGTCGAACAGGTTTTCGTCCATGAGGACTGATCGGGTCTTTAGACGTACTATGATAGACAACACTAAGATAAATCACAATACATTTATAATTCATTGCAACGATATTCGTTTTTGAACTTGGGGGATGTTTACCACTGTCACAAGGACGGCTAGAACATAGTGCACTTTTAAACATCATAACATCGGGAAACAGACAAATTAAATCGCCGCAAGGCGAATGCACAACAATACAGTATAGTCTACTACTTAGGGGTGACCACAAGGGACGCAGCCCGCAGGTAGGAATGCGAACCATTCGACGTCTACAGTACTAGTGTGTGCAGACTATCATGTTGCGGTATTATATACTATACAACTCTGACATGGGAGGTCAAGCCCGGTGAGTCCAAAGGTGCTCGCACGGAGGCCAGGAATCTCAAGTCCGTAGTTATTTCTGAATTGGTCGAGTGAGCGCATGTCAACATTGTCAAGTCGCGAACGCTCCTGTTCGTCATCCCGACCCGGTCGTGTATTTTCTGGAAAGCTCAGGGATTATTTCCGCCGAGCTAGAGAGCATGGGGGAACTTGCTCTCATCGTCATTTTCCTCGCTTCAACGGTTTCTCGACTTGAGATCACTCCAGAGACTTTCCACATCCTTGGCTTATCGCCGCGTTCGATGGGTCTATCATCAATGGGCTGTCGGTGATGGCGACGAACGCGATCGGTGTGATGAGCGATGGAGAGAGCGCGTTGTCACGATACGAGTTTAGACCCACATTTCTGTTCCAGTTCGCCAAGTCCCCGCCCAACGTCTCGTAAACCCTGCCGGATCCTTCATGACGACTCCAGATCGACCCTGATTCGGTGGCACGACAGAGCTTGCTGAGGCATGCTCAAAGGGGTGATGACGGCACGGGGCGTTGTGATATCAGTTCAAAACAATCTTGTGTCGCCCAAACGCCAACGCCGATGATTCTCAACATACGCTCAGCAAAGTACGACGAATGAGTATAGTGCCTCCTTACCGGCGGTAGGCGTCAGGCCCCGGATGGCGAACCTGCTCGCAGCACGGAAACAAGAGGGCTACCCACGTCGTGTCGTTACAAACAGCGAAGGAGTCGTAGAATGATAACACACACCAACGTGCCCTTCCATGCCCTCTAAATCATAGCGTATCATTCGGCAAACTTACTAACAGGGGAAGGGTGGTGGGAGTTGCTAGGTGATTCCTTAATTTTGTTTAGGGTAAAATGAATGCTAGACTCGATGGCTGTTCGAGTTGGCAGCCCCGTTCGTGGCCACGGTTTCCAGTCCCCTGGAACTGCGACTGTACGACCGATACCCCTTTTATTCGTTTTTGTGGCCAAGTGTACGCGTCCGACTCGTTGGCCAGAACGTTGTGAGTCGGACGACCTTTCCAAGCTCTGAAATTCTCACCATCCTCGCGTTGCAGCGACCTCAGAAATGGCGTTCAAGCTATCGCACAATGTCAGCATCCATCTCTACCTTCAAACCAGACATCCTTGACCAGATCACCGTCGTTCTGCCGTCCTTACCAAGAATCCAAGTGATATCAACTCGATGATCAATGCGATGACCAATCGACCGGTCTACCTCCCCGAGTACAGCACACACTGACAAAAGACCTTAGCAATTCCTGCCCGAGGCTCGTCCCACCAGCACACCGGTTTTCCAGTGCCTATAAATCATGGCAGCATATCCACCCAAGCCTTCACCATCGTCCAAAAAACCCCAGCTCGAGATCGACTACCCCATCTCACATCGAGTCAACCATGTCCGCAACCCAACAGACGCCGGCACTCTTCAAGTCCATCAAGGTCGGCCAGATAGCCCTCCAGCACCGGGTGGTACTCGCCCCATTGACCCGATTACGAGCCTACGCCTCTCATGTCCCTGGGCCTCAGCAGGCATCGTACTATTCTCAGCGCGGTTCCACGCCTGGGAGCTTCCTGATCACAGAGGCGACCTTCATCTCTCATGATGCAGGAGGATACGAACATGTCCCAGGGATCTACACCGACGAACAGATCCAGGGATGGAAAAAGGTAGGACACAGCTTTTTCCCCCTCGGCTCATGCAAACCCGATCTCACACTGCCGTTTTTCAAGGTCACGAACGCTGTTCACGCACAGGGATCGTACATCTTCCTCCAGCTATGGGCTCTGGGCCGAGCTGCCGACCCAGATGTCCTCGAGAAGCAAGACCCCCCTTCGCCTTATGTTTCCGCATCGGCTGTCACGTTGACCGGCAAGCCCAAGCCCCCTCGTGCATTGACCGAGGCCGAGATCAAGGATTACATTTCCGCATATGCCAACGCTGCCTACAACGCAGTGCACGGTGCCGGATTCGATGGGGTGGAAATACACGGGGCGAACGGATATCTGATAGACCAGTTCCTGCAGTCGGTGTCCAACACACGGACAGACAAGTGGGGCGGCGACGAAGAAGGACGGACACGATTTGCGAGGGAGATTGTGGATGCCGTGGTGGATGCCGTCGGCCCAGATCGGGTTGGTATTCGGATCAGTCCCTGGAGCACGTACCAAGGTGAGATTCGTTGGGCGGGCCTGCAAGACTGTTCTCATGGTCATTGTTACGTCGAATTTGGCAGACATGAAGATGAGGGACCCGCAACCGACGTTTGGCTACCTTGCCACTGCGCTGCGCGATAAGCATCCGAGGTTGGCATACCTGCACGTTGTCGAGCCGCGCGTGGCCGGCGTCGTTGACCAAGCCTGGGAGGAGCATGAGAGCAGTGATTTTCTGCGAGCGATATGGGGTGGTGGACAAGGTGGGGAAGATAGGGTGTTCATATCGGCTGGTGGGTATACGCGGGAGACGGCGTTACACACGGCCGAGGACAGGGGTGGGCTGATCGCGTTTGGGCGGCAGTATATCAGCAACGTGAGTACCCTCTGTTTTTGCCTCGACCTCGTGCTGATTTGTGGGCTCGATGACCTAGCCTGACTTGCCATTTCGGCTGCGAGAGAATCTTCCCTTGACACCTCCAGACCGGTCAAAGTACTACTTGGCGGGAGATCTGACATCATTTGGATACAGCGATTGGGCATTCGCCGATGGGACGGTGAGAGGAGTGGATGGGGAAGCATTGAGGTGATAATATATACCCTCGTCCGATGAGAGGTCGAACAGGATTTCGTCCTTGGGACCTTTAGACATTTAGTAAACGAACCTGCGTTAGAACACGGATCATAATATATCTATAATTCGTTGCAAGCCCGTTCGCTTTGAAGTGGGGGTGTGTCCACCATCATCGTGTCACGAGGATAGCTGGGTGCGGTTGCTAAACGCGATGGAACCTGGCGACCTTCCAAATACTGGGGCCTAGACTCCGAATAAGTAATCCGACGCCGCCGATGCGCGGACCCCCTGTAAATGTTTGGAAGCAGACAAACTAGCATTGGCGCTCTCCGTGCGACGGGCAGTCGTCTCTCGAGTATACTAGATATCCGCCGTAACGACTATTCCCTGTCCCGTTCTTTCGACAAGACCCTTAGTCGCCTCAGCGCTTCATTGACCTGTTCCTCCGTAGAAAGCGAGAAGGCCGCCCTCACATAGGCTGTTTTGCGCCCGTTTGGGAAGAAGAGTGTGCCAGGAAGGGCGAGCACATCATTTTCACATCCCCTTGTTTGAATCAGTTCTTTTGAATCGCCTTCCTCGTCAGGGCCAGGATCGATCGGTAGCTTGAACCTGCGTGAACGCTTTGCATATTAATACAGATCTTTACGAATCTGAAGCATTCCACGACACCGCAACCCATAGGGATGGAGCAGACTGTCCAATGAAGGATATGCCTCACAAGACCTCGCTCGCAACATGCAAAAAGACCCACCAAATGAACATTCCAGCTTCCGGTGTTTTCCATTCCACAAGGTCTCCGAGATGTGTCTGCAGTGCTTTTTCGAATATGTCCCTCTTTTCTCTGTAGAACGCCGCCACAGCTTCTACATGGGTGAAGAAGCCTGCATATCCCCACTCCTCGAGCAGTGCGAGCGTAATAGCGTGCACGAGGAACGAGCCTTGAAGGTTAGCACAACTAGTCTGAAGTAGGGAACGTTAGATGCATCATGCGCGCACAAAGTCGACGAGACACGTGCGTGGTAGTTGATAGCGTCGATGATCGGCTTTGGACCCGACGCGAAGCCCATCCGCATGCCTGGTGAGAGAATCTGGGAGAAACTATCAAAGCGAATCACGCGACCAAGTTCGGGTGTCTCCAGTTCCAACTTGAAGTATGAAGGCGGCCGTTCGCCCTTGCCAAAGTACAGGTAATAGTATGGATCATCTGGGTCAATCACCTATCAGTCTACGACGGCGGATGGAATGGGGCGTTTATGGACCTTCGAGGATTAAAAAGTTGTGTTCTCGGGCTAGTTGAAGTACTTTTTTCCGGCGATCAAGTGTGGCGGTCACACCGGTCGGGTTGCAACCGTACTATCAATGTCATCATTCAAGTAGACGAGCGCTTGGGATAACCGTCGACTTACTGGGATGGTGTAGAAAACTTTTGGTTTCTGCTTATCCTCTGGCCATTTGTCGAGGATAAAGCGAAGGTCACTTGAGTAAACGCCCTTTTCATCCGTAGCAACCTCTGTGGACGTGTGAGAGACTGTAGGCAAGGTACAAGGCGGGCCTGTACCGACCAACGAGCTCGCAGCGCAGAGATTTGAAAATGGGGAGAACACCACTGGCAAGAGAATGATCAACAGCCTGGTGAGGGCGACACTGCCAACAGAATCTCACGCATATACGGGTGTCTCGATCAATATAGGGTCTCCGGGATTCACGATTGCGTTGATTGCCTGGATAGAAATAGATGAGTAAAAAATAGGGTATGTAGCTAAATCGGAATATGGCGCACCGACCTTGTAGATCATGTCCTGGGACCCATTCCCAACCGTGATTTTCCATCCCTCAGAGGGCCTTCTGCCATGCGCGCGCTCCTGCAGGCCAACGAGCCACTCATTTAGACTTGGCAGTCCTGCTGGCGGGCCGTACTGGAGTCCCGCAGCGAGCCTTTCACCACTCAGGGAGACCGGGACTGTGTGGGACGAGTGAGAGGGGTCGGTAACCGTCAAAGAGAACGACTCGAAGGGGGACATGGCATCGCTGGGTTTCCCCGCCAGCAGGGAGATTACTCCAGGTTTGCGTTCCAGGGGGAAAAGACCAGAGACTAAAGAGCCATTTCAACGCCATCGGCCAGCAATGGCGAGCGACTCACTCGGGCCGGGCTTCCTTTCCTTTGCAACATTGGACAGGAAGAAGTCGTAGAATTGCGGAGGATGTTGTCCGGGCGTCTGCATGGTGGAACGTAGATCGGACCCGTCTGTGGCCAAAGTGGTGTTGAGACGCACCCAGTGCAAGTGGGCGTCGGTCGTCTGAAACCGTAGACGCAGAACCGTGTGTCCATACTGTGCTGCACCGCAATTGCATCTAGGCGCTGGGTCGGGGCTAGCCATGCCCTCCCGACGCAGTCTCCTTCGACCATCGGTCGGCCTTACACAAGCGAGCTGGATAGTGTGGCAGTAGTGACTATTAGGGCCGAAAACGGCCACCAACTTGAATGGAAACCCGGGAGACGAACGGACAAGCGAACTGGACCACGCAAGTACTGTTGGGGCGACTACGACGTACGGGAGGGGACTCTAAGGCACGTGACTAGTGGACCGTAGGCTTGCATTGTTGGGGTCTGTTCGAGAATCGACTCGGATCTCGTCGGATTCGACGTGTTGCTGCGCGGTTTGGCCCAAGCCGCGGTGATGTGTCGGAGTCTGAGTGCGTATGTGATGCCGACGAGGAACGTCCTCGTCATGCCGACTGACGTGCTGGTCAGAAGGATGCCTGGAGGGACGACACGCAAGAATCACTGCCGTGTCAGCACTTGTCGAACTCTGCCGAAACTCATCCACCCAGTGCGTGTTGTCGTGCTGATTCCTCGTCGTTCTCTGAGCTAATCTCGCCTGCCGCGAGTTCTACGTCACCCCCGAGTCGGACATTCCAGTCGACTTGAAACGAGGATGATACAGGGCGTGCGGATGACCAACTGTCCATCTAATTTCCGGGGACGGCCTATATCGGTAAGCCGCTGACAAATCGCCTCTCGAGACTTGCGCAAAGCACAAACGCTAGCAGGGTCCATAAATTGGATCCAGCATGCACCTCGACCATTCAACAACTCTCCAGATCGAACACCCACACCCCACATCGAGCTAGCATCAGCCATGTCCGCCATCCAACAGACGCCAGCACTCTTCAAGGCCATCAAGGTCGGCCGGATGGCCCTCCAGCACCGCGTCGTGCTCGCGCCGATGACCCGCCTTCGGGCACACGCCTCGCACGTCCCCGGGCCTCACCAAGCATCCTACTATGCTCAGCGCAGTTCCGCCCCCGGGAGCCTGCTCGTGACGGAGGCGACCTACATCTCCCATGACGCGGGAGGATACACACACGTTCCCGGGATCTACACCGACGCGCAAATCCAAGGCTGGAAAAAGGTATGTGGCCTCCTCTTATCGACGGGAACCCACCTCACGGTGTGTTGCGCGTAGATAACGGATGCGGTCCATGCCAAGGGGTCGTACATCTTTCTTCAGCTCTGGGCGATGGGTCGCGCCGCCGACCCAGACGTCCTCGAGAAACAGGATCCCCCTTCGCCTTATGTTGCACCGTCGGCCATCACGCTGACCGGCAAGTCCAAGCCGCCTCGTGCGCTGACCGAGGACGAGATCAAGGACTACATCGCCGCACACGCGAACGCTGCGCGCAACGCCGTCCACGGTGCCGGGTTTGATGGCGTAGAGTTACACGGCGCGAACGGCTATCTCGTGGACCAATTCCTTCAAACCACGTCCAACACGCGCACGGACAAGTGGGGTGGGGACGAAGAGGGCCGGACCCGATTTGCAAGAGAGGTCGTCGACGGCCTCGTGGATGCCGTCGGACCAGAGCGAGTTGGTGTTCGCATCAGTCCATGGAGCAGCTTCCAAGGTGAGAATCCACGACCCGATCTGCGGGGGTTTTCGTTCTCACTTTGCGTCGAATCTGTAGACATGAAGATGAAGGACCCGCGCCCTACCTTTGCCTATCTTGCTACCGCCCTTCGTGACAGGCATCCAAAGCTGGCGTATCTCCACGTGGTTGAGCCTCGCGTAGAACTGCAATTTGGTATAGATGAGGCTGCGATCGTGGGCCAAAGCAACGACTTCTTGCGTGAGATATGGAGGGGCGGCAAAGGGAGCGAGGACAGGGCGTTCATAGCAGCCGGCGGATATACCCGGGAGACAGCATTGCACACCGCAGAGGAAAAGGATGGGCTCATTGCCTTTGGCCGGCCCTATGTGTCAAACGTGAGGTCCTTGCCCTTTTCACGGCGCGCTTTTCTAATTTGCGGACCCTATGACTAGCCTGATCTCCCGGCCCGGCTACAAAAGGATTTGCCCTTGACGACTCCGGATCGGTCAAAGTACTACATGGCAGGAGATTTGACCCCGCTCGGATACAACGATTGGCCGTTTGCGGACGGCACTGTCAGAGATAGGGATTGAGAAATTAGCCCCCTGGAGGAGAGGACGGATTGTTGGCACGGACTGCATCCATGTATATCATTCGACTGAAACGACCTATAGATTAGGACATGAACGATAATAGCAGTTGGGGTTTCTTTGCTGACTGGCTGGGGTGCGTGCAAGACGAACCGGAAAACTGGCACGATCGGTCAAGTGTAAGAAGTGGGTTTGCAGGCAAATGAATGAGCGCTGAAACGCCGGAATGCAATGCAGCGTCGAGTCAGCATTTCGGCGAGAATGTCCCATATCATGGTAGGTGCAGGCAGTCCATCGATGCGGGGTCACTTCTTTCTCTTGTGTACGCGCATCTTTTGACTGGGACCGCGACAGACAATAATCTCGGGTAACTGGTAACAATAATGACCCCCTGCGTGTTGGGTGCATGATGGATACTGGAGGAGATAGCGTGAGTGAGTGTGAAAGTTACATAATCACCGAAGCCGGTATGAGTCACTGTGGCATCGGACCTTTCACCTGGAGGGGGCCTCAGAACTTGGTGATTACGGCGTGTCAACACCCAGAGAAAGTGTTTCAACTCAGCACAAAGTGTGCTTATCGGAAACACAGGCACTGCTGGGTCTGTGGCAGCTGCGGAAATTCTCGCGAACACCCAGGTTTTCTCTCGTTTCCTACGGCCGCACGTTCAAGTTTGGAAGCAGAGGATAGTCCTTTCAAGCACGTAGTACGACGTAGAAAAACCAAAGCAAGTCCGTAAACGTCCCAGCACGGTACCGCCTATCAGCTCATCAAAGCTAAACTACTTGGCATTTTAATCGGTGGTAAGTGCCAGCTCTTTTCAGAACCCCCCGAAAGGGGCGCGTTAGAAAACGTGGCCCATGTATTGTGGAGCAGCTACCCGCCGTGGAGCTCGCTGCTATCATGTAGATAATTCCAGTACCCCGGCAACGCGCATTGCAGCGCCACCCAGATCTAGAGTTCGCTGTCAGATGCCTCGTTTTGCGGGAACCACGGCCCGTCTCACTCACGCTGTAATATTTGCACGACAGTTTATCCGCGTCGCACGTCCTCAAGCACAGGAACCGTCCGCCAACGAGGCACCCGTACGCGACAAATACGGCAGTGCAGAACCAGTCAATGTCCCAGACGCAGCAGAGCACGTATGACCAGATCGGCAGCCCAAGGCAGACGACGAGCCGTGACGCGATCGGAAACATGATCGGGACGGAACGGCGGCCAGTGAGATGGTCGCCTTCAACGTCCTTGAAGTCCTGGCAGTGCACGGTGGTCATCATCACTGCAAAAGTAAGCTGGGTAGCCAGCTTTCCGGCGTCGCTGATTTGCGAGGGATCGCATCCTTTTTTTTTTTTGCAAACGAAAATAAAACAGGATTTTAATCTGGACGTCATATCGGGCAGAGAACAACGAATGGTAAATATACCTGCGACGAAGGCACATCCAAGTTCGGAAAGACAATATATGACGGCGGGAAGGACGTTCTTCAACAACCAATTCTTGTCCCCATCCATCTCGTGGTACCAGAAGGTAAAGACTTGCGCTTGAAGACTGAGAAATACCAACTGGACGCTATAGAGCGAGGAGTATGCCAGGCACAGCGGGACGATAAGCCGGCGGAAGATCGTCGCGCTCTGTAGGCTAATTCTGCCCGCCGGAAGCGGCCTCCACGGCTTGTTCACCTTGTCTTCTTCTGGCCCCTTGATCTGATTCGCAAGGTTGAACTGCAGCACGTGAAGCCAACCCCAGACGATGGTCGGAAAGATACGGAAAGCGCTGCACAGTGGTGCTGAAGCAATCCCAAACAACAACTGGGTGTCACAAAGTGAGCAGTGGCATACGATCAATAGGTCTGTGCTCACCCCCGGAATCAGCGCGGTTAGGATATCATTTTTGGTGAAAAGAAAGAGAGTATAAAGGTGGTATGCGACGTCCGAGAAGTGGGTGGGCTGGCGTTGCGTTGTCGTGATCCCTGGCATCAACCGAACACCAGACTCTGTCATTTTGGCACTGGCACTCCGGCAGGCTGTATGATCCATTGAGGCCTATGTTCTGGTCGTCGTCTGATTTGATTGCTCCTTCGCAACAGACACCTCACTTTTATATAGCAGGTCCTGAACGGCCAGCCGGGCCGTATAACTTCTTCTTCAATCGCTGCCAAGTGGCACTCCGACAAGGACCCCGAGGAAAACTACTGAAAAACCAGCATCCAGGCTAAATACACAGCCGGAGGATGTCCCGCATGCCGACAGCGCCTCAGCCGAGAGCTGGGCTCTCCCAAGCTCAAGGCCGGATACGTCTTCAACAATAGAACCAGGAGCGAGCTTATAGCAGTATTTTCTCAGTTGTTGAGTGACCTGCCATGCGCCCACCTCGCCCTCTCAAAATATGGGCTCAAAGTCCCGATGGAATCTCAGCTCTCTCACTCCAGCGATCCCCGAACCCGAAGTTCCCCGAACCCACCGTATCAGCCCGGTCCATAACAATATTCTAGTCTGATATCTATTGTGCCATCTTCGTCGCTATGGAATACGTCAACTGAGCTGCTCCCACGCCAACAGGACCTAGGGTTCTGCATGGGTATTGTAGATGGTAAGAGATGGCGAGTTCGAGGGGATCGCAAGGCCGCGATAGGGGCATGATTATCTAATCAGTGTCAGTGTTGCTCATTGTTCAATGCTTAGGATAGCACTGAGAGTAGGAATAAGATGGGGAGGGAAGTGTGGGGGATATGGTGATGTTACATGGTGTGCATCATTGCATGTGGTGTGCTGCTATTGCATCCTCTTCACCTTCACCAGATGTACTGTGAAAATAGGGAGATTCAATGTTGTTTTTTGAAGCTGTTTTGGGCTAGTTTTCAAGTTGTTTTTGAAATGGTTTTCATTAGCTGAAATTGACCTGAAACTGCTTTCAACTTTGACTTACCTGGTTTTGAATGTGTTTTGGACAGTTTTCACCTATTGGGACAGTATGATGAATCTTTGGATTTGCTGTATGATGTGGCTGTGTGGAAGGGGGTAATGTTACACTGAATGCACTCTTGTGTCATTCAAGCTACCTGTGGAAGGGTGGACACTCACAAAGAGGTCAACAGCATCCTTCACACCTAGGAGAACAAGACTAGAAACTGGAGATGAGGGCAACAAGCAAGGCTTGAAGCACAAGAGCTTAGAGACTGAGAGGAGTGACAAAAGACTGTGTAGTATTGTGCAGAACAAGAGTGAAGAAGAGTACAAGGTAACTAAAGGTATATATAGGTTAAGATGTGTCAGCAATGAAACCTATAGATCATGGTAGAATGATAAGGTAAGCTGTAACTATCAGAGTACAGCTAGGAATGAACAAGAGTATAACTAAGAGACAAGATCCAAGATGACTCATATCTCTACTAGATATGGACCAAGAACTAAAAGGAAATAGATAAAGTGGTATGAGAAGAGGAGAGGAGCAATGACTTGTAAGGTCTCAATGGAGAGGAGGAAAATATATGAGGATAAAGAGAAAATCATAATGTTACTGTTATGATTTTCTCCTTTTCTCCATGTATCTACTTAGTTTCTATCCTCACCATTTGACAAGCCACCCCTCTTCTTTTCATTTATCCTTATGTGCATGTTCTGTTCCTTATTGGTCAATTCTCCCTTGATATCCAAATCATCTTGGATTACTACCCTTAGTCATTACTTAGCTTTGTTCCTGCTGCACTTTGATGGTAGTAGCTTACTTCATCATTCCACCTTGTTCTATAGGCTTTGCTGCTGACATGCCTCAGCCTATATATATACCAGTACTTACTTTGTATCACTCCTCACTCTTGTTCTGTGCAGTAACATGCAGTCTCTTGTTGCTCCTCCAACTCTTTGAGCCCTTCATCTCTAAGCCCCTCAGTCTTCAAGTATTCCTTGTGTTACGCTTGCATGGAATTACCCGGCAAGGTCAAAGGTTCGACTATAAGTCTAGAACCAATGAAAGCAACTAGTCGAGCGCACACTCAAAGTGTAGTGCGAAGACACGTGAAGAGGATCTCTCTAGCTGCGACAGGCAGTCTCGAGGAGGCCAGATAACTACACGTAGATTGCGTAGAACTAGCTAAGGAACTATAGTACAGGCCCGAAGGTTTATATACAGAAGTACTGTACGGCTATGACAAAGAATCGGCCGTGATGGTGTCATCAATGCTTACTCGTTCTAGGTACAGTATCTGGGATGGAGGAACACGAGGTGATGCGAGAGAATCACCTTGGGAGAAAAGGGTCCATAAGAGGAATGGGTGCATCACGGTCAAAAGAAAAGGTAGGTGGCATGGTTACACAAGGAGATTCCATCAATATATGGCTATCAAGAGGAGATGGGATATCAAACACATAATCAGAAGGAGAAAGAAAACTCATCAGGGATATTCCTCGACGCCGAGGTCTAGTCATGGTCGCATTTCTCGTAACAATACCTCCAAAGTAGATCGGAGGCCCTGGCTCTGACCTTCTCACTTCCTGGAGAACACGCCAGGTAGAATTAGGCTGCACTTCCATCGGTGGAGGGAGAGGGATCCCGGTTCTGCAGGCAAGCTTCCACAGGGTGCGCCACACTGTGACAGATTCAGCAATGACGTTCTGGACAGTTGTACTGGGCGTGACCGGGCGCCGGTATCCTACAAATTGGGCAGGTGTAGTCCAGGCAATTCGGGCGATAATGTCCGCTGTCCCCGCATGTGTAACAATGGGGGGTGCGAGCCGATCCAGTAGGGATTCGGGCGACGAAGTCGATGAGGGAATTAATGAGTGGTTGGAGAAGTTGGTTATCTGCGTCTCTATGAGCAGCTGCTCGTCAGGTTCTAGATCTAATTCTGGGAGGTGGAACGGGGAGTGGGTCATCGTTTCCGGGGAATGGGGTTCCCGTTCGATGAGTGATGGGGGTGAATTCGCCTCTTGCCACATCCTCAGACACTGAGGTGGAAGAGTGTGAGCTGGGGAGCATAGCCACGACGGGATCGGGGTGAGTAAATGGGGGTTCCTCTGGGCCGTCGCCGCGTATTCTTCCCAGTGCAAGCGGATGGGTGATGAATCCAGGGTTAAGAAAGTCCCTGACCTGCGATGTAGAGAGAGTTTGCAAGATGGGCCAGATAAGCCCGTGCATCGGTTGGGCGGGGAGTAGGTGAATGATAGTGAGTATTCCGTGCCTAACGATTAGTTCCAGGATGTAGTCTTTCATCCGGAATAAAGCGAGTCAGGAGAGGGCAAATGGGGCCGCGACCATAGAGTCGCTGGGGAGATGTTCAGTTTGTTGTGCGAACGCATGGTAGTGGTGGTAGAGATTAAGCAATAAGGGGAGAAACTCATGATTTTCGAATTCAGGAATCATATTGATAAGCAGGACTTGGTGGATGTCCTGAAAGATCTTTTCCAACGCCTCCCAGAGGTGTTGCTTGGATAAACAATGAAAGCGATAGATTTCCGCGTAGGCGAGTTCCTCGTGGTGATCCTGTCGATAGGTTTCGAGGGGATCGGTCAAGGTGGCGGGGGTAGGGATGAGATTGATTGGTTGGGTCATGGTGGGTGGGATGTCTACACTATCTCGGGTCCACCCATCTCCTATTTAACATCGGCGAGTCCACCAGATGTTCCACTTCTGGTCCTGTCACTTCCCTCCAATCCTGATCCTGTGGCGCTACCACCCGTTGTTGTCGGCTAGGCGGTGTCGTTAGCGCCTATTTTGATCCTGGGCCCCAATGTGGGGGTCCCCACCCACTATCTTTCTTGTCCTGCTTCTATCGACCCATCACCCCATGACAGGTATAACCAGGCCTTGTCCCAGACACGTACTTCGACTGCCCAGAACCTCGATTTCTCTGTGAGGTCATGGAGCAAGTGGACTATGTAGAATAATAATAAGGTGGTGAGGATGAGGAGGACTTTGTAAAAGTCAATGGAGAATTGCATAATGATGCGGTGGGTGATGAGGGCAGTGCTGATGGTGGTAGCTGTGATGCTGAGGAGGGTTCGTCGCGAGAGGTGGCTTTTTATAGAAGGGGTGGGCGGTGCACGGACCAGGGTATCGTGTCAAACCGGGACTGCGGAATCAGGGTTATCAATTTGGGGAGAATCGGATTGTTACTGCAGAAAGTCAGCCGGGTGTCTTGTTTGGTAATTCCGCAGTAGACGTCTCGCATTGGATAGATTAATGGCGGGTTCCCAGGTGTTTTCGGCCGACGAGTATCCTTTCCATTTGACCAAATAGTGTCTTTGTCCGAAAGTTCTGCGATGGGCTAAGATCTGCTCTACTTCATATTCTTCCTCCCCTTGTATAGTTTGTGGTGGGGGTCGGATAAAGTTTTGACCATGTTCGGGAGTTTTCACATAAGGAGTGAGGAGAGAGGCATGGAATACTGGGTGGATCTTCCAGGATGAAGGTAGTCGGAGCTGGAAAGCGACAGGGGATATGACTTTTTCGATCTCGAAAGGTCCTTCCCGTTTAGGGGCGAGTTTCTTGGACGGATAGGGGATATTAAGGTTCTTCCCTTCCAACCAAACCTTATCTCCAATTTTGAAGGGTTCGTACTTAGACCAAGTTCTTTCTTTTTGTCGTAATTGGGCGGTGACGTGAGCAGCTTTGGCTTCTTTTCTGGCGTTGTCAAGGATGGTCATTTGAGATTTGAGAGTGGGAAGAAATGTTTTTCCAATAGAGGGATAGGCTCTTGGTTCATACCCCATCATGAGTGCGAAGGGGGTCTGTTTAGTGACCGAATAGGTAGCGGAGTTGTGAGCGAACTCAGCCATCGGGAGAAGATCATGCCACTTAGCAGGGTTTCCGCCACAAAAGATTCTGAGATAGGTTTCCAATTCCTGGTTAACGCGTTCAGTTTCTCCGTTGGTTTGAGGATGATAGGCTGTTGAGAGGGCTAGATCATATTGTAGGAGCCGGGCAAGTTCCCTGGCGAATGCGGATGCGAATTGGGGTCCTCTATCTGATATGACTTGGTCATGGAGCCCGAATCTGGGAAAGATATGCCTGAAAAACAATTTGGCCACTCCTGCTGCATCGATGGTTTTATTGCAGGGGAGGAAAATTACCCCCTTTGTAAGCCCATGGTTGACCACGACCAGCACAGAATCAAAACCGGCAGAAAGTGGCAAATCTGTGATTAGATCCATTGAAATGTTTTGGAACGGTCGGTCCGCCTCCACAGGATTGGGAATGGGTGGCAGTGTTGTAGGATGAGTATTGACCTTGTTTGCTTGACATATGGCACATCCTGTTACGAGAAATGCGACCGTTGTTAGACCTCGACGTCGAGGAGTATCCCTGATGAGTTTTCTTTCTCCTTCTGATTATGTGTTCAATTCTCCATCTCCTTTTGATAGCCATCTACTGATAGGATCTCCCCGTGTAACCATGCCACCTGTCTTCTCTCTTGACCATGATGCGCCCGTTCCTCTTATGGACCCTTTTCTCCCAAGGTGATTCTCTCGCATCACCTCGTGTTCCCCCACCCCAGATACTGTACCTAGAATGAGTAAGCCTTGATGACACCATCATGGCCGATTCTTTGTCATAGCTGTACTGTCCTTCTGTATATAAACCCTCGGGCCTGTACTATAGTTCCTTAGCTAGTTCTACGCAATCTACGTGTAGTTATCTGGCCTCCTCGAGACTGCTTGTCGCAGTTAGAGAGATCCTCCTTGCGTGTCTTCGCACTACACTTTGAGTGTGCGCTCGACTAGTTGCTTTCATTGGTTCTAGACTGAAGGTCGAACCTTTGACCTTGCTGGATAATTCCACGCAAGCGTAACAAAAGAACTAGCTCTATTCTCGTCCCTGCTTTCTAGCAGAAGGACTTCAATCAGACAAACACGAAGCCATCTTCAGAAGGAAGATTGGACCTACTAGACCTCGCATTTATCCTAGCTGCTACTACCATCCTGAGACTGGTAGAAGCTATCATCGCCACTATCGCTCTCTACGCAGGAATATTCCGACGACCAAGACTTACCTAGGAAAAGTCTTCCCCCTGCTAAGTAGCAGAGGAGGTGAAATCGGGCCATCACGTTGCGACAAAGAATTAGACCACCGGAGGATTCCGATTACGAGGAAGACCACTATACCGCAAACTCTCCAGCCCCACAACCAGAAAGAAGAAGAATCCACGGAAGTTCCCAACCCCCTAATCCCTTCGCGCCACCAAGAAGACTTCGCAGACTATCCCAAGCATCCCCTGCACCCCCGATCATCTCTGTTACCCCAGAAACAACGGAACATACCGGATTCTCTACCCCAAGAGAACCTTCCCCTATTGAGTTATCCCCTCCAATCACCGCTATCATGACCCACCAACCTACCACACCAGCACCAGCAGTGCCAGCCACAACTACAACGGTGGCACTGCCCACTCCAAAGAAATCGGAAATCAGAGCAGGATGTCCGGAATCTTTCAGCGGAAAAGCAGAGGATGCAAAGAGATGGTTTCGGGCGATGAAAGCATATTTCATGCTCAACCGAGAAGTCTATGACAAGTTAGCACAGATCGTCATCCTCCTCAACAACATGAAAACGGGGATGGCAGCAATGTTCGCAGAAGCATGGTATCAGAAGCTGGACGACGCGGCGCAAGGAAAGATCAACATCACCTTTAACGAACTAGAGAAAGATTTCTTCACAACCTTCTCCCCAGGTGATGCCCAAGCCAATGCACGATCCAAACTTTACGCTTTGAAACAGGGCAGAGGGACATTCCCTAACTTTAGAGCTCAATTTGAGCTACTAGTGGCCAATGCCGGCATGGGACATCAAGACACGATCTTGATAGATCTACTCAGGGTAGCAGTAAATGGAGACATAGTGAACCTAATGACAGCAGTCGACCCAGCCCCAGAGAAATGGGTAAAATGGATGGAGAAAACGGCCCAATTTGACCAAATAAGGACTAGAACCTTGCTCCTCAGAACAGGCCAAGGACAACCAAACGCGTCAGGATCTTCTCACAGACCCCATCGAGATCCATATGCAATGGACGTAGATGCCATTCGGTTGTCACCTACCGAACGAGCTGAACACTTCCGAAACAACAAATGTTTCCTCTGTCACAAAGTAGGATGTTCAACCAGGAACCATCAAAGGGACAGGAGTTCCTTCAGGGGAAGAAATTCCAATCAAACCTATAGGCGAGTACCACCCTCGAATAGGCAAACATCCACTACTCGTACGGTACAGACCGAAAGCCCGATGGCCCAATTTTTCACCAAACACGACAAGGTGACTCAGGAAGAAGCAGCCAAAGTATTAAATCTATGCTTTGATGACAAAGAAGAGGAAAACGCCCCAGCCAATGAGGAAGGCATGGGTTTTTAAAGGGGAAAGGTGTTTCAGCGTCACCAATCCCCGTTACCACTATCCCTGTACTTGTATCCCCAATTGCAGATCGAGCAATCCGAATCTCCGCTCTC